>NKCJ01000111.1:0-91105 GCA_003947015.1 Fusarium sp. AF-6
CGACACCCAAGACTGGTGGGCAGCGTCAGCAGTGTAAAAGAGCCCACTATGACACCGTCGCTGAGCACGCCCCGTCAGACTCACGGTGGCCGTAGCATCCTCAGCTCGACTGATAAAACGGCGCCGACCTCGTCCTCTTCTTTCTCGAGTTCCATCTCTAGACTCAACCATATCGCTCGTCATCTATCGCCCATCATGGCTTCCACTACCAACTTCCCTGCCGACATTGTCCCCCAGGCTCCCGAAGATGCTCTCTTCGGTCTCGCCAGGGCTTACAAGGCCGATGAGAGCACCAGCAAGGTCGATCTTGTAAGTTGCCTCTTGTTCTTCTTATCTTGTTCCTCTTCTTGTTGTTTGACTCTTGCTAACATGTCTTTTCTCTCAGGGTATCGGCGCTTACAGAGACGAGAACGCAAAGCCTTGGGTGTTGCCCGTCGTCAAGAAGGTATGCCTTACACACCGAGCCGCTCCCAGTGGCCTTCGCTCAACCGCGTCGCCCTCTGCATCCCTCCGTCGCATAAACCCATAAGCCCCATCCCCTCTGTCGCATGCACATGCATTGCCCTTCCACGAACGCCCTGCCACCCAAAAACAATCCCCCCTGCTCGGGAGACGCTTCCGATGCGGATCCGCCAGAGGCAGCTCCAGCTCCTCACAGCGATGGATGGAGCGCTCTCTCTCTGGCTTCCGTATAAGCGCTTTTCTTGGGTCATGGGGCCAACACCTCACGATGCGCCTCATGGAGCCCTCTCGCGCAAATCCGTGCCAGAGCTCGCCCCAATCGCCCCAATCGGCCCCGCCGCGACTTTGCCCGATTTCTTGACTGCTCTAGAACTTGGCTAACCCCGCATGCGTCACAGGCTGATGAGATCCTCCGAAACGACCCCGAGCTCAACCATGAGTACGCCCCCATTGCGGGTATCGCCAGCTTTACCTCCAAGGCTGCCGAGCTGATCTTCGGCGCCGACTCCCAGGCGCTTCAGGAGAAGCGCACTGTCACTCTTCAGACCATCTCGGGCACCGGTGCCGTGCATCTGGGCGCTCTCTTCCTCGCCAAGTTCTACCAGGGCCCCCGCACCATCTACGTCTCAAATCCCACCTGGGCGAACCACCACCAGATCTTCAAGAATGTCGGTCTCTCGGTCGACACATACCCCTACTTCCACAAGGAGACCAAGGGCCTCGACTTTGAGGGCCTCAAGGAGACTCTGCAATCCGCTGCCGAGGGCTCCGTCTTCGTCCTCCATGCCTGCGCTCACAACCCCACTGGTGTCGACCCGACCCAGGAGCAGTGGACCGAGATTGCTGCCATCATGAAGGAGAAGAAGCACTTCCCCTTCTTCGATACCGCCTACCAGGGTTTCGCCTCTGGTGACCTCGCCCGCGATGCCTGGTCCATCCGCTACTTCACAGAGCAGGGCTTTGAGCTCGTTGTCGCTCAAAGTTTCGCCAAGAACTTTGGTCTCTACGGCGAGCGTGCTGGCTGCTTCCACGCCGTCACTCCCTCAAGTGATGATGCCTCCAACCCCATCACTCGCATTGGCTCTCAGCTCGCCATCCTCCAGCGATCCGAGATCTCCAACCCTCCCCTGTACGGCGCTCGCATCGTCAGCACCGTGCTCAACGACGCCGACCTCTTTGCCGAGTGGGAGGAGAACCTGCGCACCATGTCAGGCCGCATCATCAGCATGCGCGACGCCCTGCGGTCCAAGCTTGAGGAGCTCGAGACCCCTGGCACCTGGAACCACATCACCGACCAAATTGGCATGTTCAGCTTTACCGGCCTGAGCGAGTCACAAGTACTCAAGCTCCGGGAAGAGTTCCACATCTACATGACCAAGAACGGTCGCATCAGCATGGCTGGTCTCAACGAGAACAACGTCGAGTACTTTGCCAAGGCTGTTGACAAGGTAGTACGGGACGACGTTGTGGTGACGGAAGAGTAAGCAAGCAACTTGATTTGTTTTGGGATCGTTTGTATGAACTCATGGGACATGGTCACACTACTACTACTACAAGAAGACCCTGGAAAGGACTCGGCGTTGGTTTACAGCTTTTGATTATCGCACGTAGGTACCTACCTACCTACATCCATCTTGGCGGGGTCTCTGCAAAAAGCATTGGACGATCCTGGTTTTTGTGTTCTGCGTATAGCTCTAATATACCTCACCCGCAAGCCAATGCATTTCAAGACGAATTAGACTTTGACATCTGCTCTGTTTATCGTGTGATTATCGTTCGTGTAAGCCTAAGCCCAAGCTCGAGCTTGAGCTTGAGCTTCAGAGTCTCGAGACCTTGTTTCATTGTCCACGTTGACATGTGGTAAGGGCGTATTCTTGGCGTTAGGTACTTGGACGCCACACCTTTTCCCCGGGCATGAACACCCTGGGGAGGATGGGGGACCTGACCTGGCCTGGCCTGGAGGAAGGCAGGTGCAGTGGAGTCACAGCTTCCCTCCCTTGATTTCTTCAAACTGCCGCTTCGAGCTTGCTCCGATTCCCGAGCCTTGTCTATGATTGGCCCGCCTCTCACCTTGGACGACGGGCAGTTCCTGCCTTGTTGGGCAAGTTTTATCTTTTCAGTCGTAGCTGGTGCTAAAGTAGGAAAGGGGACGCAAAAAACATGGGGATCATGCAAAGGGGAAAGAAAAAACCACCCACACCATTCGGTGAAATCTCGCACTCTCGGGGCGATGATGACTTCTCTCTTCCAAAGTCCGGCCTCGTGAGCTTGCTTTCATGGCCGACGGTGAATCGACTCCGATATACCGGGGGATGGGGAGGGGGGAGGGTCTTCGATGACTTGTCCCCTGGTCCCCCCCGTCTGGGGAAAGGGAATGGACGCCTTCGCCTCCCCACACGGAGAAGGGCGGTCCGGTTTTCGTTCTTCTTCTCCCGCTTCACCTTCTTTCTCACAATTTTTTTTTTCTTTCAGCCCACCCCCGCATGGATGCCATTTGTTCCCCCGCATGGGAGCCGCTCGCTTGCCCTGACCTGGGGACGGCGCCCAAAACCCGGCCAATGGCCGGAAGGGGGTGTGCGGTTTTACCGTCTTGCGCTTGACCTTACCTGGACGGGGGAGAAACCGGCGGAACGGAGGTTCATGGTGGTGGAGACGGAGGTGATAAGGAGCTTCACCGTGGACGACAAGAGTCGGAGAGAGGGGGCGTGAATTGTCTTTGATAAACCAGGTGATTATGTTTTTGAACTGCAAGTCCTGCATCAAAAGTTGCTGTTTGAGCAGTGTTGCTTACCTTTTCGTTATGTCATGAGGAAGCAAACTTTACAACATAGTATCCATCTTGGACCCCGACAAACGCCGATGTCATGAAGTTTTTCCGCAAAACTCTTCAAGTATCCAATGTTTTTCCTCCAGGAAAAACTTGCCTGTCAAGATGACTTTCTCTACGTAGTATGTACATTTGCAGGCGAGCTATTACACAATTGCGTATCCACCTCTGCGGGTCCATAGACCCAAACAATGTGTTGACTTGAAGGTACAAACTAGGACCTTTGGAGAGGAAAAAATTCCCACTTACATGATGAGTCTTTCTTGAACCTCCGATGCCGGTGGGGGGGTGCGCCGATAGTAAATATGAGCCAAGAATAAATCGCTTGGCGGCCATTGGGACGGTGCAGATTACCAACATTACGTAGGGGTCTCGCAATCGGTAGTGTACCTTGCGTATTTTATGTGTGTGTATCTCGGTGAAGGCTGTTCTGTCTGTAGACCCAACTGTCTGGTGAGGGAGGGCAACTTCTGGCGGTCATGTAACTGCGTGTCTCAACTGTCTCACAAGATGAGGGTGTTGAAATCTTTCGGACATTGAAAAAAGACGTTGACCCTTGGTTCGATAAGCAAGGGTTGAACAGGGCGTAAACATTCGACTTCGTGGCGAATCTGGGGTTATCTCTGGGGTTATCGCGTCCAACAAAGGCGGGAAGTGTGTGCTTTTTTCTTGACCCTGTTCCAGCCCATCTTATCTCTCCGGACACTGGTCTTCCGGAAGGGAGGGAGGGTGAAAGCTGGCGGGCGGAGACAGATATCCATCGTGTTCTAGGTAGGTGGTCAACAAAGATAACCGAGACGGCTGTGCAAGATGGACTGATCTCCCCCGGTTGAATCGACAGGCTGTGGCATGACTTGGCGATCTTGGAGGGATTGCCTCGGTAATGCATTTTCCTTTTCTTGTGAATTTCCTCGGTGTGAGATGTGACATTTACATGACCTCGGGATAGTTGTTGAAGACGATGTTCATGAGAACATGGCATGGATGGTTGGGTTCGCTGGTTGGCCGCCCTGGTTCAAGCTGTTGTCAAGGATTTCCACTCAGTTCCAGCACACGAGACTGTCAAAGTAGTAACTCGTATAGATTATGCAAGAGTGACCATCTCCCGGCTTGGGAAATAGTAGTAGGTTGAGCTCAATCACAAGGTTGGACTAGGCTGGGTCTTGACTTATTCAACTACCTCTCCTACCTTGGACCTTTGTGGCGGGGAACTATCGAGTTTGAACTTTGCTTAGGAATGATTATTGAAGGTAGAAAAGCCATCTGAGCTTTCTGTACCACAAAATGATATTCCTTACTATGAAATTCTGATCTAAGAATTTTCTAGAGGGTAGGCAGCTATGGATGTTGGATTCTTTGTGTGACTCCGTGACCCGGCCCAAACGTCTAGGGGAGGTATAGCTGCCTAGAGCCAGTACGCGAGCACGGCTCCAACCACTCCTAACCCCACCACCAAACACTATCAAGATAGCATCAATCAACCACCCGTAATGCAGCCATGGGCAGACGCCTACCGTGGAAGACATCCACGACTCCTTCAAGCGCCGATAAGAAACCGCTCGTAGAGACACACTCTGCGCGGACTCACTCACCGAGCTTACCGTCAGCCTCAACCCCGACGTCGTTCATCAAGAAACCGCGTCGCGATCGCGTCATTGACGATGAAGGTATCTCACAACTCGTTTACACATATCATTTCGTAGCTAAAAAATTTTTCAAGATGGTGTCAGGAGCCCATCCACGTCACCGCCGCCAGAACCACCACCAGAGAGGTACATCTCATTCTTATCCCTTCTTGAGCTTGTGACTAACATATACCCCAGGTTCATGAGACCCGGTCCTCAGCATGATGACCGCTACCGCATGGTTGAAGACGAGTTCGTCAACATGGCTCACCAGTTCACAACACATCTTCACCGCGCAGAGTACAACCGTCTCAAGTCCCTAGCAAAGAGTCAAAACGCCGACACCATCCGCGAGATTGAACGTCCCGTGATCTGTGCCCCCACGCTCCTCGCTCGACGAAGACAGGAGAGCGCGCGGCGCGCTGTCAAACAGCGCGGGTTCGTGCGCGATGGTGAAGAAGAGGAGACGCCGTTTGTGGGGAGGAGCCTGAAGGGCTTGATGGAGAGTCCCAGAAAGGAGCATAAATGGATTTCAGGCGGTATGGCTGGGGCGGCGGCTACGAGGGCAGCTGCTGGGTTTGATTCACAAAAGTTGAGCCCGGTCAAGATCAGAGCAACTCCGAAGGCGTTCTCGGCCAAGAAGCGTCAACTACCTGTCGCGGATGACGACGAGACGGATGAGGGAGAGGATCTGGACCTAGCAACGCCCTCTCGGACACCCATGGTGAAATCAAGTCGCACCACGCAAACTTCATCTCCAGCCATGGTTCGGTCAGCGACAAGGCCGACATTTACCACACCTCGCCCCTTGAGCACGACCACGACCAATACACCAAGGACAAGCTCGAGCATAAGGCGACCAACTACAGCATCTAGCAAAACTGAGACACCTTACATCGGCAAAGCATCTAAGCACAAGGATATTCATGATGACGATGAAGATGATGACCCCTTTGGGATCAAGAAGCGAAGAATTCAACGGCAAAAGTCAAAGGAGCAAGTTCGCAAGGTGGAACAACAGACACCTGCCAAAAAGAGGTCTTCCCTTGACGACATTCCCTCTTTCATATGAGCATCGACATGGATACCCCATCACCACAATCGTATAAGGCCCTGACACACGCCATGAAGTCAAATCAGTTCTTTTCATTGTGAGTCCTAACCCTGCATTTGCCGATCCTCCATCGTAAGCTCATCAAAGTCGTCCAGCAACTCATCCATATCAACATGCGGCGCCTCATCATCCTCCTCCGTCTCTGCTATGCTCATCTCCTCCTCTGCCTTCTTCTTAGACTTGTACAGGGCGAGCGTGGCACGGAGCTCCTCGTCTTCCTCCACATCCCGCAAGAACTGCTCGTACTCGCGATCCATGCGGTCCTGGTCGGCCTTCTTGGGAAGAAGCTCGCCCTCGTCCTTGTCCATGCGCTTGAGCTTCCAGTTTCTCTTGCGGTTCTTCCGGCGGCGGGGATAGTGCTTCTTGACCAGCACCACGTCGGGGATTGTTGACCCGTACTGGTTGGAGGCCTCAATAGCCTCGTATTCTGTGTTGTTGAAGACGGTACCGGATAGTAGGTAACCCATGGCCGAGTCACCAGGCTGGAGGAGTCGACCCATGTGTGTCCTTGTGAAATATGTTCGGTCGTTGTGGCCGAGATCAGAGGCTCGGGCAACTGTGGCTTCGGCAAGCGTCCACTTGCCCTTCTGAGTCATGGTAGGCTCAATATCCATAACGATGAACTCGACGAGCTCATGTGTATCGGCGAGAGACAGGAAGGGAGCACGCCAGTAGATTGGTGAGCTGATGTCGCATGTCTGAAGGGTCTGGGGGTCCAAAAGGTAGACTGAGGTGCCGATCCTGTGGCAGAGGAGGAGAGGGGAGACGTTTCCGTTCTGCTTGGCCATCTTGATGGGCATGGCGACCAGGTCGTCTTTGCATATAGGCACCAACTCGGCCGAGTATGTGAACTTGTACGACGTCTTGGATGTGTGGACATCGTGAGAGATGAGCTCCTGAGACGCCTTCACCTTGACGGGAACAACAGAGTTGAGGAAATCAATAAACTTCTCAGCCTGGTTCTTCTGGGAAAAGAAAAAGTCGATTCCGTCCTTGGCCTCCTTGATGTTGAGGGTATCCTTGTGGGCGCCGTGCTTCATGATCAACTGCTCGAGGAACAGGAAAGTTCGCTTGTGGAGGACCTTTTGTCGGACCTGGACGGCAGCTCGCCAGACGTTGGCAGTGTACGACTTGGCGCACTCGGGGCACTGCTGGTAGGCCACGACGTAGACAACCTCGAAGCTCTGCTGGAGAAGCATACCATCCTGGACGGCGTCCTGGATGGTGAGCTTGACCTTGATACGGCGCGAGTGCGGCTCAGTCCAGACGAAGCTCGCGTCGACGATGCGGACCTTGTTCAGGCCGCGCAGTTTCTTGAGGCATAGGGCCAGCAGCTCGCGGGATTCGGGGGCGGCCACGATCCAGCTGGTGGGGGGCATGAGCCATCGGTCGCAGTCTCGGCAGAAGTTGAGGGTGGCCTCGCGCTGGACACCCTGGGAGATGTCGACGGTGAGCTTGATACAGTCGTAGCAGAGGGCGCCGGCCGAAGTCGTTCCATCGATAGGGGCGCCGCAGTTGCAGCAGAGAATACTGAAGTCTTGATTAATCGTCCGTCTTTGCGCATGTGTGCGGGGTGATGGATATTGGGATGAGGGCACAACTACTCACGTCGCAGCGCCCTGCTGCTGAGAGACAGGGGCGATGGAAATAGGCTGGTCATCAAGATCCATCGACATGTTGGGCAAACAATGTCTCTGGTGATGGATAATGACTCTGTGTGATTTTGGTTTGGTTCAAGATGGTCGAGTTCGTGACTCTCAGGAAAGAGTGGGAAAATTGGTTGATAAGCCCTGCGGGCGCCTTATCGGCCATGATTTTTTTTTCGCTGAAAAATTATTGCCCCTCCTTCCGGGAGGCGATTTTTGACGATTCTTTTTTGGGAAAGTGGGGTATTTTTCTTTAGATTTGATTTACCAATAGCCGTTAGTATATTGGACTTGTTAGTCTGCGCATAGAAGGAATAGGATCAAGTGAGCATGTGCCTGTTATGATGAGATATATGGAGGATAAGGATACTACTCTACTACGTATTTAATTGGGCAGCTTGTCTAAGAAACTCTGAAATATAATATCCCACGCTCCTAGGGTAGGATATAAGAAACTGGCAGCCACATGAAATCGCCCAGTGAACTCGACTCAACTTCGGATAAATCAAGCCAAAGGTTTCCAAAATCCATATCCTCTTGTAATGCTATTTTCATATGGCCTAGGTTAACTATCCTGTACTCCGTATAGAAAAGTATCAAAAACTGGCTGATTATTAAAAAATCTTGCTTAATACCCTCGTCACCTCTGCTGGCTGTTCCTCCACCTCTGTCCTCTTCTTGGCCAGCGAAACCTGCTTGAAAGACCTCTTGACCTGTCGCACATCGTCCTCGCCCTGCTCCTCATTGCCGGCCTTCCTCTTCTTGGCCTTTGCCTTTGCCTCCATGCCGTCGAGCATCTTGGCCTTTTCGACGTTCCTGACAAACTCCTTGTTCTCGCGCGTCGTCTTGCTAATCTCGGCCCTCATGCGGCTGGTACGCTCAGCGTTCTCGGTAGCGATCTGCTCCGTTAGGTTATGCCACTTGAAGCCCTTGAGGTAGAGAAGGTTCCACAGGTCATCGCGGTAGTAGCTGCCCTTCTTGCCGCCGATGGTACGCGCGTTGAGAAGCTCGCATACGGCCTTGGCTTCTTTCTTGTTGACAAACTCGACCCAGCCCTCGGTGTAGGAGCGCTTCTTGTTGCCGCCGGCTCGGACGCGGCGGGCGTGCGACGCTGGGTCCTCCGGGGCCAGGAAGATGCGGTTGATGGTGCCGTAGGGCTCGAGGAGGGAGCGGAGCTTGGTGGGCTTCATGAAGGGTGGGATGCGGGAGAGGTAGACGACGCCGGACTTTTTGATTGCGGACTCGGATGCGACGAGGTTCTTCTTTGTTAGGGGCTTTGTGATGTCGGGTAGTTCTGTCGATAGGGAGTCTTTTGATTTGCGTTTTGACTTTTTGGGTTCGTCCTTGGTTTCCTCGTCTTCCTTTGCGTCTGCATCTCCCTCGGCCGCATCGTCTTCGTTGTCGCTGGCATCGCGATCAATGTCGCTCCCAAGATCGTCCTCATCGTCCGAGTCGAGTTTCCGTCGCTTGGCGGTGTGGCCACCCTTTGTCACTTCATCTTCAGAGTTGTAGCCAACGTCATTCTCCTCGTCGCTGTCAGCGGTGTCGAGAAAGTCGTTTTTCTTTTCGGGCGCCATGTTGAACTGCCAATTGGTTTGTCGCGAACTGCAGAGCACCAGACCCTGAGGCTGGGGATCTGATCTAGAAAAAAAAGTGGCTGATAAGATAAGCCATCCCTAGCTCATCCATTGAGGTGAGAGGTCATGTGACTTGGTGGGGTCTTGGACGACGTCACCGATCGATCGTGAGGGGAAGCTCAGGACATCAAGTTGATAATTGTAGTATTCAAGGTGAATTGGAATTTGTTTTTGAGGGGATTGGTCTCTAACTACTGATCATCGTCATTCATGTTTGCCAAGTATGACGAGTTCTTAGCTGGGCGGCGAGTAGTCAGCTCTATCATAGACATGTAGTAGATTTTAGGCCAACTAAAGCTTGAAGTGCATTGCTTAAAGCACTGACTCCTCGGCATTTCATCCCAGTACCGATCAGATCCAGGTTTCTTTTTATGGAAGGGCGTACCGCGGCAGCCTCTTCTCTCACCTACCTTATCATGAGGGCAGTGATAGCGGGGTTGATGAGTGATGAATGACCTGCGGCCGACGTCGGTTCGGAATGGGTTACGTGGGGCCAAGAGCAATCAATCAATGGACTGGACCGCGAGCCGCGAGCCGCCTGCCGCCGTCATTCATTGACTGAAGAGTGAGGCATCTCCAACTCAAATACTCCACTCTTCAACCTTCAAACGAGATAGTCTCTATCTACCCAAGGCTTCAACCTTGAACCCTCTTCTTCTCTTAGTTCTTCAATTAATCTTTCTCACAATGTCTGTCGAAGTCATCACCACAATCTCCCCCAACACCAACGAGGCAATCCTCACCAGGAATGGCGCCTCTGCGGCTGATCTTGAGACCCTTCCCAAGGTCGCCACCGAGGCCTTTGAGAGCTACCGCAAGACTACCCTGAATGAGCGACAGCAGATTGTCCGCAAGTTCTTGGACGGTCTGCTGGCCAAGAAGAATGAGCTCGGTGAGGAGCTCACTGTGCAGATGGGACGTCCCATCTCGTACACACCTGGAGAGGTCGCCACAGCTGTCAAGCGTGGCGAGTATCTCCTCAAGATTAGCGACGAGGCTCTGCAGGATACTGATGGCGAGGCCGAAAAGGGCTTTAAGCGTTTCATCAGAAAGGTTCCTGTCGGTCCCGTGCTCATCATCTTTGCTTGGAATGTACGTTCCAGCCCTATCGCCATGTTGATCATCTTGTTAACCCGATCTAGTACCCTTACCTTATTTTGGTCAACTCTCTAGTCCCTGCTCTGCTCGCAGGCTGCAGTGTGATTCTGAAGCCCTCACCCCAGACACCCACGATCGTGGAGCGTGTTGCCGAGATCCTGAAGGAGTCGGGTCTCCCCGATGGTGTTTGCCAGTATTTCCACTCTGGATCCCCCAGTCTTATGGAGACTATCGTGAGGGATCCCAAGATTTCACTGGTTTGCTTCACTGGCTCCGTCGCGGGAGGACTCGCAGTTCAGAAGGCTGCTTCTGACCGAATCGTGGGTGTCGGTCTGGAGTTGGGCGGCAAGGATCCAGCATACGTCCGATCGGATGTCGACATTGACTGGGCTGCTGCTGAGATTGTCGACGGCGCAATCTTTAACTCGGGACAGAGCTGCTGTTCTCTTGAGCGTGTGTACGTGGACGAAAAGATCCACGATAAGTTCGTCGAGGCGGTGCAGAATGTGCTCAAGACTTACAAGATGGGTGACCCCTTCTCCGAGGATACTGGAATCGGTCCTGTCATCTCGAAGCGATCCAAGCAGACTGCCGAGGACCACATCAAGGACGCCATCGCCAACGGTGCCAAGGATTCGACACCCGAGAACGAAACCTTTGACAACCCACCTACCAAGGGTAACTTTGTGAAACCCACCCTGCTCACGGGTGTCAACCACAGCATGCGGGTAATGACGGAGGAGTCGTTTGCCCCAATCAGTAAAGTCTTGCGGTCCAACTTGACGTACCCTGTACTAACGACGCTACAGTACCCGTTATGAAGGTCACGAGTGACGAAGAGGCCGTCAAGCTCATGAACGACAGCGAGTTTGGACTCACAGCTAGCATCTGGACCAAGGACACGGCTAGAGGATACGAGCTTGCCGAGGATGTGGAGGCGGGTACCGTCTTTGTCAACCGTTGCGATTACCCTAGCCCGGTAAGTTTTTTCTCCTCCCTGGCGCAGGGAGTGTCGGCGGGAACGTATTGATGGGTTCATTTAACTAATTGTCAATAGGACCTTGCTTGGACAGGATGGAAGAACTCGGGCAAGGGACAGACGCTTAGCCGATTCGGCTTTGATCAGTTTGTGAAGCTCAAGAGCTACCACCTGAAGGATTATCCGAAATAGAGGAGCTGATTCTTTGTTTGGGAACGGACGGATCAGTGACAGAAGGGGGGGCGGTTAGACATGTGACTAGGATGAATGAGACGAACGCAGCCTTGGATGATTCAGAGGACGTGTCAACTGTGAACAAGCAAGCAAAAGAATATGAAATGATATGAGACTACGGTTCACAATTCGGTTGAGTCTATGTTCTGTGAGCGTCGAGCAGAATGCACATGATAGCTAATGAATGGCTTGGCGACTGTCTCTGAGACGCGTCTCGCCAGAGAGCGATTTTGTGTGAGACGTTTTCAACGAGGAAAAAAAAAAGTTCATCTCTCTCGCAACCAAAATCTATTCAGGATGACAATTTCCGCATTCGGGCAACCTTGGTGTGTCGAGCAAAAAAATCTGCGACATGCCGTCACAACGTGATACAGGAGGCAGGCGAGTGACGACATTCCCAGTAGTAAAAAGACTTATCACGACATGAGAAAAAAAAAGGGGGGTCGATCAAATTATGATGGCATCTGTTACATTAAATTCAACCTTTTGATAGCTAGGTTTTTTTTTTTTGTAGATCATGGTGTAGCTTTTCTTCGATTAGCGATGTGACACGCATACACTAACACCTGCCACCGTACACTATCCAAGACATGGGAATCCATAGCTCAGGTACCGAGCGGCTATTTCTTGCATCTCGCAGCGGTCTCCCTGCCAGCTCCCTCTCTCTCGTAAGCGTCCTCGACTATCTATTTGTTCACGGTCATGTCCCGCAACCGTGCTCTTGTCTCAGCTGAAGGGAGAAGAAAGTGAGACAGAATAGCTCCACGCAATGAAAGTGGGAAAAATGAGATTTGACAGCCCTTTTCTTTTCCCCTGGACGGTTGGAATTCCAGTTGCATCGGATTCATTCCAGAAAGATCATCAACCTTTACCCCCCTCCCCTTGTCCCCGACGTTTTGGGATACAGCAGTAGCCAATCTTTACAAGGGGGACGATGACGATCCTTTTGTTGTATGTGAGTTGGCATTCTTGCACTCTACTCCGAAGGGATTCCCTTTCTTCTTATTTGCTTATTATTTAGAACATCTTTCTCTCTCTCATCTCGAAAAAAAGAGAATTCCTGTCACTCATTTTTTACTCACACACACTCTTTTCCACTTCCCGTGTCTTGAACATTTTTGACTCTCTTCTCCTACACACACCAACTCCACTCACTTCTTTGTCTCTCTTAATCCCACCAACCCCCCTCGAGCCGCGTGCCGGGTTTCTCCTCTCTCTCTTTTCTTTGTCTACTTCTTTACTCTAGAAGCGAGTCTAGAAGCCTTGTTTATTTGCCCATCTTTTCCCGCCTTGCTGTCAAATTTAAACAAAAACAAAAACTTGCTTCTTTTCCATCCACTTCTCAGCTGGTCTCTTCTTCTTTTGAACCCGTGCGTCAAGACACACATACTTCGATATTGCTTCTTTCTCGCCGTCTCTAGAACACGTCCAGCCTCATCATCCGTCGATCGAGAATTCCTCTCCCCCAGAAGTCTGCAGGCAGATGTTGTCTGTATAAAGCCTTCTCTTCGACCTACTAGAAAGAACTACGACCACACAATCAGACCTTGATGGGATCCGCAGTACTAGCCTCTTCTTCCCCGGAAAGAGATCCCCGGTGCTTTCAACTACCTTTTACTCGTCTTCGAACTGTCAAGATGCACGTCTCGGATGATCTTCAGACGCTTTGCTCGCGTGTTCACGCTATTGTTCGACGAAGAAAGGAGAAGAGGACGATGCAGATTGTGAGTGTCTACCTTTGGTATTTGGACTTGATGTTGTTTTACTGACTTTTCTTTTTAGTCTGCACCGTTCAACTTTGAAAAGAACCCTGTTCATCTACCTGGTCTATCCGAGGAGCAGTAAGTATATACAATCTACAACATCAACATCTTCATCTCTGACATTCACATCTAGACTCGTCATGCTCCGTGAAAAAGAAGCCGCCAGCCGTATCGGAATCGCAGACCCATGCACACCCCCTCGAGCCCCTCGCTCACCAGTCTCAACATCGTGCCTCTTTTCCCACCCTGTCCGACCTCCCATCAAGTCGGTCCTCACATCCAACTCTGTCTCGTCGACCGAGAGCCTGCATTAAGAGACACAGCCTCAGCAGGATCGTGTGTTATTGTTTGTTTCTTTTTAAAGAATGGGAGGGGGCGTCTATGTTGCGTTTGGGAAACACGTATTTGAACAGCTACAGGTGGACATGGGATCCCCTTGTACGATATAAACTAGATGGATACGGGATATTTGATGGATGCATGGGATTCGCATCTCAAACAAACAAAGGGTACGGAAAGGAAAGGAAGGCGAAAATGTGTTACTTGTCCATCATACCTGGAGTATAATGTAATTTCTGCTTTTTTGCACAACTCAAGCCATCATCAGGAATGTGAATGAAACGTGGTGAGGAAAAATGTTTCATTTCGGCTTCTGAGACTTGATCACCTTTCTTCAATCAGACCCAACATGGCCCATCCACGTCAGCTTTAGACCCAGCCTGCGTACACGTCGAGGCTCTCGGATCGGACACCTTGCATCTCACCCTTGACGGCCAGGAGCTTGACCTTGGTGTCCTTGTCCTGAGCCCAGCGCTTTAGAAACTCCCCGACTCGTTGCTTGGTCTCTTCGTCGTCCTTCATCAGTAGTGCCACGGCATCGAAGCCGCCGGCGCCTGGAACCACGCCGCCGTAGACGCCCTCGACAGTGCTTAGGCCATCGATGAGCTCCGTCTGGCTTTCGGGCTCGATGGGCACCTCGCTCGCGTCACCCATCTTCCTGATCAGTTCCCTCACCGCCGCGATTCTGCTTGGCAGGTTCTCAACATCGCCAGCGTTGAGTGTCGCGATGAACTGCTCGTTCCTTCGCTGGAGCTCATCCCAGAGCTCCTTGGATGCTTCCGGGTTCTGAGCCTTCCACGCCAGCACCTTCTTGACCATGCCGACCGTCTTGCTTCCGCAGTCGACGTCACACATGCGCAGAACCACGCCCTTAGGCATGATAACTGCGTCCTTGAGGATCTCGACATCCCACTCGGACTCGCCGTCGACCAGCTTCACCAGTGCATCAGCGAACCCGGCCGCTCCCGGCTCGGGGATCTTGCTCAGCGTGGCCGGCGAGAAGCGCCTGTACCGGCAGGACCCGTAGACGGCAGTGGCCACGTCAAAGCCGGACCCGACCTTGCCCTGGGCAGCGCAGTGAGCTGCCTGCGCCAAGTTGTGCAGCGTCCGCCTGCCCTTGTCCGAGTCAATCTCAAAGAGGTCCCGGGGAAGGTAGTGAGCCAGGAGGGACGCCGTCAGCGAGGTAACAAGGGCGGCCGACGAGCCCAGACCCGTCTTGTTGGCCTCTCCCAGTGTCACGGGGAACCTGGCGAAGCGGCCACCCTTGGAGCCCTTGACCTCTGAGTGGGAGTAGTAGTCATTGTCCGCAAGGATGATAAGGCGAGCAGACGTCATGCTATGAGTGGGCCGCTGGCCAGCGACGCGGTCAATGTAGGTGAGTGCATAGCTGAGGGTTGTCTCGACAAAGGGATTGGGGTTGATCTTGGCTCCGCTACAGAAGAGTGAGCAATGAGATGAAACTCTTCATCTCTAGGCAATTAACTAGCCAGGAGTCTCACTTACACCTGCAATTGAGTCACCTTGATACCGCCGCCCTCCTCAGCTAGGTGGTATCCGTACCTCCACTGCGCCTCGAGGAACTGAGGGCTGTCGACGACGATCTCGGTCAGCTGCACCCCAGGCGTAGTGTGAATCTCGCCCGCGATGATGTTGATGCGCGCGTCCAGCCCAAACACGAACGCCGTGTACTGCTGGTCGAGCACCAGATACCCGCCCGCCAGGAAGACCTTGCCTGGGGCGGACACGGCGACGGTGGGGTTGCGGGTGGACATGCTGGGCAGCAGGTATGTAGATATGTATATACAAGGTTGATAGATAGAGATGAAGAGAAGGCCAAGACGTTCAATTGGGGCTGACGCTCAATGGCACCGTGAGTTGTGAGCTCTTTTAACTTATAGTACGGGAAGAATCGTAGACGCCTGGCGGGGCATCCTCATCTCATCAGCTTCCTTCCTACTCGTACAGTGCATGTGAGAGGTTTCCACACATGACCCACACTGTCATCTAAGCACACTCAAAGTCCCAACGGACCGTTTCCTAAGCATTGCTTCTATTCCAAGGCACAATCATGATCCAATCAGGATACGCAACAGCAAGGCTTCACTGTTACCTGTCCACTGGTTGACTTGTTTATGATGCTAGCCTCACGTCATTGTCCCTGCATACAGGAACTTAGCATCACCCCTCAACTTGTGCAATCTCCAACCAGTCTCATCATCACTTTGCAAACAGCTTGACTTGTTTGATCATTGTCATTTCTTCCTTTATAGGTAGATACCTAAATATTGTTGGTACAAGCAGCAGGACCCTTGCTCTGCTTTCCCTTGACCAATTCTTCCCAGGTGGCCTTCTTTATCCGTTCCTTTCCTTTCCTTTCCCCTTTCCCCTGACCTTCCCTGCCTCGTTCCCTGCTCTTATGGTCCATTCATGCTGCAGACATGTTGTTTTCCCTTTCTTGGAGTGGTGATGTTCTATCAGGGAATGTCCGGCCCCAAATCCAATCATTCAAAGGCCAACGCTCCGTATCAAGACCTATTTTGTTTCCCCAAACGCCGTTCCAATCAACCAGTTCGAGGGCCACCAGCCTCTTGAACTTCATCCCAATATCCCCGATAATAAAAACCCACCCACCCTTCCAACCAGTACAACGGGGTATCAAGCAGATTGCGCCAATTCAACAAAGAAAACATTTCCCAGTCCCACAACCATTCACACTGACATCATGCAACAATAACATGCTTTACTCGGCAGCAGCAGTCTCCTGACCACCACCAAGAAGCTCGAGAACCTTGTTGACAACAGCGCTGGGGTAACCGCGCGTGAGCATCTCGCCCACGACACCCTTGGCTTGCTCTCGCTGCTCAACAGCTAGGAAAGCCCGGGTCATGGCCTCGTATGTGCTCGGCTCGCGCTTCTCCCGGCCGACGGTATCATAGATGCTCTGGGCCTTCTCGATCTTCTTCTCAGCAGCCCAGCCATGGATCAGAGTGTTGGCAATGTAGGGGGTGAGCTCAACGCCCTTGCGTCGCATTTGCTCAAGGACAGACTCGGTAGCGGCAACCTGGTGGTTGGCAACCATAGCCTCAAACAGAGCCTGATACAGGCTGGCGCTGACAGGAACCAGACCCTCCTTGAGAACCGAGTCAAACATGTTGCGGGCGCCTTCCATGTCGTGCATCACACAGCCCCTCGCGTGGATGAGAGAAGCGTAGTGAACAGGCTCGACACGCTGGCCAGAGGTGCGGATCATGCCAAGCACCTCCTCAGCCGCAGACATATCGACAGGCTCGAGAGTAGCGTGAGTATCAACCAGAAGCTTATAAGTGTGGGCAGTGGGGGCAATTCCCTTGACCTTCATGCGCTCGTAGTAAGCCAGAACCTTGGACTTGTCTCGCTTGGTGGTGAGGAAGAACTGCATCATGCTGTTGTAGGGAGCGGGGCGAGCCTTGTAGTTGGGCATGGCCTCCATCTCATCAAACAGCTCCTCAGCAAACTTCTCATCACTCACTCGGCAGAGAGCGTTGACAATGGTGCCATAGGTGACCGAAGTAGGCTTGATTCCAAGAGCTCTCATCTCAGCAAAGTAGAAGAGGCAGTCGTCGATACGGCGGGCCTTGCCAAGCTTGCCAATCAGAGCATTGTACAGGAACGAGCTGGGCTCAACGCCCTCAGCCTTGGCACGGTGGAAGATCCGGACAGCCTCGGAAGCCTCGTCGAAAGTCTTGGTCGAGTCCTTGAGGGTGGTGATGTAGAGACCGAAAGTGTTAGCAGAAGGAGTAGCGCCCATTTCCAGAAGTTCCTGATGGAACTGCTCAGCCCGTCCTCGGTTACCCATGGTCAGGCAAGCGCCAACCATAGCATCGAGGATGCTGGACCAACCGTAACGAACAACAGCGTACTGGGGCATAAGAGGCATATCAGTTCGGGCCATGGCGAGGATGTCGTGGCACAGATCAATCTTGCCATCACGAGCAGCAGCAGAGATCAGCTTGGCGTAGGTAATGTAACGGGGGTGTCGTCCAGCACGTCGCATGTTTCGGAATCGGTTGAGAGCATCACTAAGACGAGGCCCCTTGCGGCCGTGGTTGCCCTCCAAATCATCAGCAATAAGGGAAGAACCCTTGAAGTCGGTGTTGTGGGCGTATGGGTCGTAAGTATCCTCGAAGCTCGAAACACTAGGAGTAGACAGGAAGGGAGAGGCGGACAAATTCTGCTGGGGGAAGCTCGAGACCTGGGAAGCGGCTTCGCGAGGATCAGTGATTCCTCGGCTTTCCATGTACCGTGAGATAAACTCGGCGCCCTCGTCAATCTCTTCGACAAGATGAGACTGAGGATCGGACACCGAGGATCGGATTCGCTGGAACATCATCTCAGACTGAGCCAAGCCCTCGGCCACTTGACCGGAGCCAATCAAGGCGACGGCGTACATGGCGGTGGGCTCAATGAAAGCAGAAGTGGCCTGCATCTCAGGGTTGCTGAGAGCCTGCCAGTACTTGGTGGCACTGGCGACATCGCCTTCTCGCACGCTCATGGCGAGAAGAGCGGTCGCCGGGGTGGCCAGATCCTCAAAGTGGGTAGGAATACCGGTGTAGGCGGCGACAGCGGTAGCCTTGTCATCCTTGTCGGCGGCAATGGTGGCAATATCGCCCATGGCCTTTGCACGAGACTCGGCCTCTACGGCCTGAGCCCAGTGGAAAGCCTCCTGGTAGATACCTCGGGTAATGAAACCCTTGACAAAGCCGGTGGTGACCAAAGCATCCTTAATGTCAGCAGCACGAACACCATACTCGTCAACAATCTTCTTGAAGAACTTCATAGCACCCTCGATCTTGTCAGTCACCACATAGGCGTTGATAACCGCGGCGTAGACCTCGGCATCAAGTCGGTCATGGAGGGTGTCACGTCCTTCATCGTGAGCAATGGCCAGGTTGCGGTACTCGTTATAGCATTCGACAGCACTGATCAGGTCGCCGGACGAGGCAAAAGCAGTGATCATGGTGGGGAAGACTGCTGCGAAGGGGACGGTCTGATTGGCCTCCATATGCTCGAAGAGACGGAGCATATCGGCAACGCGACCAGCCTTTGCGCAGGCAGTGATCAGCTGATGGTAAGTCTCGGCCGAGTACTCGGCAGTGTTGGTGTCAACCGAGGTGTCGAACAGCTTGATGGCAAGATCGAGCCGGTCGTCCTCGCAGAGAATAGCATGCTCAAGCTCGTGGGATCCGAGCATGAACTTGCCGGGCTCATCCATGCCACCGAATCGAGCACGCTTGTCCTCCAGAATAGCCTTCAACTCGGCCACCTCCAGGCATCGAGAGGCCAGAAGACCAACGAGAATGTTGAAGGTGTCGGCATCAGGCGACACCCTCCTTCGGAGCATGTCAGCGTAGACATCGAGAGCCTTGGAGACAATCTCAATCTTCTTGATGGGAATGTGAATAGCAGCCAGGAGGAGGGCGTTGTAGGCACCAGCAATGGGCTGGACGCCAGTGGCCAGCATGGCCTCGAAGACAGCCGGGATCTCAGCATATCGACCACCCTCAGCAAGCTTGTGGAGGTGGTCGGCGTAAGACTGTGACTGAGGGTCTGCCGGCGGGGTGGCGCTGCGAGCGACACTCGCAGGAGTTCGTGACCTCTCAACCACAGGGGATCGTGACTCAAGGTCATGAGCAGAAGCTGGTCGTCCCGAAGCGACGGCATTCTCAGCCGCCTCCTGGAGACTTCGCGCCTCAATCTCTCTCTCGAGGGCAGCATCGATGTGGGCAAGAGCTGCCTGGTCCTCAAGGGAGAGGTTGGACCCCTCCTCCTCCTCGATCAACGCCTGCTCAACATCCTGGGCAGATGCCTTATCCTTGGTAAGAATGGAGGCCGCGGTGGGCTTCCACTCAATGCGCTTGGGAAAGTCGAATTGGGTCCATTCGGCATCGACTTCACCAGTAGCCTGCTGGTGCTGCAAGGCCTCGAAGTAGGCGTCTAAACCTCCATGGTTTTCGGGTCGGTGCTCAACAGCGGGAAGGCCCGAGGTTGCTGTTCGCTCAGTATGGAAGGCAGAGTGAAGCTGGAGGTTAGAGAAGCGGCCGAGACGGTTGGTCTTTCGTCGAACAAAGACTGGTCGGTTCTGCGAATTGAGGACGTGAGGGTGAGTGGCGGCGACTAGTGATTGAGCGTAGCCGTGTGTGGTGATCGACTTGGCGAATGTTGATCCTTGACGGACGAAATTCGAGTAAAGGGAGGAGTATATGGTGGGCATTTAGAAGACGCCTGGCGGGGGAGAGGACTGCGGAGCCTCTACATCAGCAACAGGAACCAGAGGGGAAAGGAGATAAACAATGAAGCTGCGTCTCGAGTATAGTGAAACGCCATTGAGTGTTGTGCCTGAGGAAGAGCAAAAGCCGGAATCACGTCGAACGATTATGAGATCGTGGTCGGGCCATGAGATCTCGGTGGGCGCGCGGAGAGGGAAGTGGTGTGGTGGACCAGCGGAGAATGAGAATGCACAAACAACAAGAAAAACCACTTACATTAGAGGGAGGAAATGATTAACGATTGCAGGTTCATTTGACAGCTCCGAAGCCGGCAAACAAACGCGCAGGCCAGAATAGGGAAGGAATTGTAGAGGGGGGAGAAGAAAGGGCAAAAATGTGAAGGAAAAGAATTCAAGAAATGGCTGGAGGCAGATCGAAGAAAAAAAAGTGTTCGTCTAGGATTGTTTGACCTGCTGGTGGAGGACGAGGATGTGGGATTCGGCATGGACCCGGGCCTCGGGGACGGGGGGGCGGCTGCCTTTTTTTTCTTTGCCTGAGGGTGCGGTGTGGATACAGAAAGCTACGTACCAAACCAGCTACCACGGTAAATGGCAGCTGCGATCGAGGTTGCGACAAAATGGATGCGTCAGAAGGCAAGAGGGAGGTCGCCGAGTGTGGGGAAGTTTCCTCAAACCCGCCCTACAACCGACAGCTTTACAGTAGACGACTCGCGCTGCCACCACCCAAGGTGAGCTCCCTCCGCAGTGGGCTAGACCGCTACGACGCCGGCCGGGCAGTTTTTTTTCTGTCTGGTCTATGATGTCTGCGCGGCCTTTTCGGGGCGCGGAGTTAGGGCGACGGGCGTTGGCTGCGGCGGAGGCGGCGGCTTGTGTGCGTACAGAAGACCCCGCTGTGGCCCTTCTGTGGGTGTGTCGACAAGGGGGTTCCTCTGCTGTGGGTGGGCTCGGAGACAAGGCGTTCAGTGGGCGAGGTTCTGGAATGACTCAAGCCGTTGTTGTGCCTGGTTCGTCGCTCTGGTGTTGATCATCCTCCGCCTTTTTTTCTGTTCACCTTGATAAGCTCCCTGAAGCTCCCGAAGAGCAGTTTCTGGCAGGTCAAGTGCTCCTTGTCAAGACGCGGGGGAAAAGACGGTCATGAACCAATTCTGTTTTGATGGACTGAACTGGACGCTTGGATTCCCATGCTACTGTAGGTCTCTGCGTGCATGCAGACGAGTATCCTTGAACAGAGAGAAAGAGGATCCTGGTTATCAGAAGGAATCGGTTGGAAGGGCGTCGTTGCCTCTTGTCCCTCAGCCTATCACCTTTCACCGAATCCTATCACCGGTGGATTTTAGTCGGTATGCAGCAATTTTTTCCTGTGTTGCTTGCTTGCTTTTTAGGACGATCTCTGTCAATTGCTTTTTCTCCATAGGATCCCCCCCCCCAGTCAAATGCAGCGCAGCACGCACTTTGCGGCCAGAAACCACGCACACATGAAATTGATTTGATCCTGATATCTCTGTCCTCTGTTTGGTGGTTGAAAAGGTCCTCCACGCACGCGACCTACCTAAACTCCCAGGCCACAACATGGCATGCGCGTAAAATGACGACAAATTTCAACGGCTGGACGGCACGCCCTCTTTCTTGATTGACTCTTGATTCCTTTGACAGTTACACTCCGCAGATCCATCCTTCAGGGCGCCCAGGATGCCGGAGTCGAGCACGCATCATCAGGGGTCTCGAGGTCATTGACCACCCTCTGCCACTGCCACACCCCCAAGCCTCCGTCCGTGGTGGTGGCCGGGGCGAGAACAAACCGGTGCAGCTATCCTAGACTTTCCTTGGCTGCCATGCCTCAATGGACCAGGCCCTGGCCTCGTCTTCCCGCTGGTGGTGGGGACTCAAGGGAGAACCCGGAACTCCACGTCCAGCCTGTCGGGTCTCTCCCAGATGCCCCGTCCTGGAGAGGACACCTCGAGGCTTGACGGTCGAGGGCTGTGAATCGTCAATGCAATTTCAGATTTCATAATTTTTACTCTTCCTGACCGTTTCTTATTTGTCCTGGTCCATGAGGGTTATTTTTTTTTTTTTTTTCAGCTCCTCCCTCGTTTTCACCCGTGCAGAGGTGGATCCAGTTGGAGCCGTCCATCCATCATGATATGGATATCGACAAAAGCAATGCGCCGCCACAACCATCCTCGGCTATCATCCACGTTTTTTTTTCCTTCTCGGTGTGGTAGATTTGAAAATCTGGAGAAGGTGTGGCAGACCTTGGGAAATCACCAAGTATTAGTTACAACCGCGTTGCAATAAAGTGAAACGAAGCCATGACTGGGAGCAATTTAGCATCAACACCTAGGTTTACCAAATCTACGGTTAACCCCGATGTCTGCAAGACACATCCCCCCCCCGGGTTCCCATCCGGGCACTCTAGGGGAACTCCGTCTGCCCTAGCCACAGTCTCAGGGCAAAAGGCGAAAAAAAAACGACAAGCGAGAAAAAACAGTGTGGCAACGTCAGCACCAAGTTTACCTAGCTCCAACAGCTGGGAACCACAGGGCTGCAGTTTTCAATTTGTTCCCGTCACATGGCCAGGCAACAGGGCCGACGACGAAAAAGACCCGTCTTCCCGTCGATGCCCGGATGTCACGGAGACCCGTCTGACTGCTGGCTGACATATCCCTTGCCTCTCGTCTCTCCAAGCTCCCTTTCTTTGGCTGCTTAGCCGAGCCCGAGCGGCTGTAAGCTGCAATGAGGCGCATCGGCATTTTCACTTGCCCCGGTCCGAACTCCATCAATCACCGTCTTGCATTTGGATCCTTGACGTCGTGCATGGCCTTTTTAATTCCTATCGGCTTGATGGAACAGTCCGACGTCCGATAATAATAACAACACGCACCTTCAACATGTGACGGGTTGAAAGAGACTGGACTGAAAATATTGAGCCTTTGAAAAGCGGAAAGTTTGCTGTAGATTCATGACGTTTCTCCCAATTGCCTGATCAGGTTTTGTGTCAACAGCATGATTGCTCCTGTGTAGCATCGGCTTAGTTTGTTCACAGCCTTTGTGTCAGGTACAGTGTGTGGATTATATCGTCTGCAATCAGGTTCTCCTGAAATGCGAACCGTGTCACAATGGCGGTTGCATCACTCTGCATCCGCGCGCCTCCCTTGTTGCTTGCTTACGCGCTATAATCCGGGGTTCGATATTCTACGGGATTGAGAATATGCCTCGTTGTCCCGACTCGTATCCCAACTGCGTCATCCCGTTGTATTCGTCAACTTCAACGACAACCCATTTTTCGGCGCTTTCCTAAGGAGATGACTCAAAGGATCTGGGTCACTTGACAAGTCAAGTTCGGGAAAGCTAGGGACTTTCATCGAGGTTGCAATTAAACTCGAGTCTTTTCCCCATGGAGTTTCCGCTTTGACGGTCATGAGACAACTATTTTCGTCATGGCAATCTATACTCGGATTTACGACGGAGCTCAATTGCATCTGAAATCATCGGTTGGCATTGTAGCTGCCCCATTCCTCACGGCTCTGGGCCTGGTATAACATGGGTGGTAAGATCGATAAGATCTTATCGATAAATTCATGGTCTCTCTGTGGATGTCATTTGCATGAAGCAGGTCGGTCAAATGTTGCCCGAGGCTGGTCTCATCAACGTCTCACTGAGCAAGACTCATCATGTTGCCCCGGATCTCTCAGAAAGAAGTGCTCGCACCTGCTCTGTTGCCTGAGGTTTCTTAATTGTAGCTCCCTATAAATGTCGGAGCCCAAGGCTATTTGAGTACACCATCACTCTCGCCCCTCGGGAGAACTCTAAATATCCTCACTGTTTGGCTCTGCGAACTTGCTCCAGACGCGTTGTTATCGAGACAAGGTAAGATAGGGTCAAATCATCATATGGGGAAACAGTCCCAATACACTCAGCTTAAATAGTGCGCATTGATGCTAGATTATCCCATACATACAGTGGGAAAAGAGCACATCAAAATGTAAACCAGCGTTGAGTTGTAGCATCACGGCGAGCAAGAGAAGACCCGCTTCCTAAAATGGTTAGTGTCTATCTGGCAGAAACGATGTCCACTGGCCTTATCGATAAGCCCCAAGAACAGAGGAAGAAAAAAAAAATATCCCAAGCTTCAAGATATCGAGTGCAAGCCCCACCTCTCACCTCAACCAACTCAAACAACAACCGCAACCATGGCTGACGATGGAATGCTCTTGAACTTTGAGTTGGGGTCTGGACCTATCAAGCCTCAAGTTAAGTTCAAGGGTGGTCGCTGGCGTGATAGGAAACAGGCCGAGAAGTCGGCAAGGTTGGGCTCATCCAAGCCGAAGCCTACAGGAGACGGATTTGATGAGCAGAGATCGACGAAGCGCCAGAGGACGGATGATGGAGGGTATGGAAATTCCGATTATAGGCCATCACCTAGGACCTTTTCACGACCAAAGACTGCAGACACCGACGCCCAAGGATCCTCTGCGTCAGGTCAACCTCGAAACCCTCATGCGGACAAGGGAAGGCAGGTCATCTCACGGCTCTTCTCTTACAACCCGGCCCAAAAGACAGAGTTGGAGGAGAAGCAATCAGATTGGACTGCCCCGGAACCGACCAATGCTCCTCTCTCAGATGTTGCCAGCTTTGGCACCTTGACATTATCTGCCCGTCTGGTCGATGAGCTGGCAAAGATGAACTTGGAGCGTCCCACAGCCATCCAAAAGAAGGTTATTCCTCACATGTTGGAAAACAGCTCAGATGCATTCGTGCAAGCTGAGACAGGTTCCGGAAAGACCTTTTCTTACCTCTTGCCGATCTTGCATCGTGTTCTGCTCCTCAGCGAGAAGGGCAAGGCTCAGATTCACCGCGACTCTGGAGTGTTTGCCATCATCGTGTCACCTACTCGCGAACTGGCCAAGCAAACCCACACCGTACTGGAACAACTCATTCGGCCGTTCCCCTGGCTTGTATCGACAGCTATTACCGGAGGAGAGTCGAAGAAGGCTGAGAAGGCGCGTATAAGAAAGGGCGTCAACTTTTTGGTCGCGACACCTGGACGACTTGCCGACCACATTGATAACACCAAGGCTCTCGATCTCGGCACTGTTCGATGGCTGATTCTGGATGAAGGAGATCGTCTGATGGACTTGGGTTTTGAAGATGACTTGAAGAAGACCATCGCAGCACTGCGCAAGGTTGATGTCTCTGACAAGCTCGCTGATGGGACACCACTCAAGTCTCTTCCTGACCGGAGAGTCACTGTACTCTGTTCGGCCACTATGAAGATGAACGTGCAGAAGCTGGGAGAGATGAGTTTGGCAGACGCGACGTTCCTGGCAGCCAAGAAGGAGGAGGGCGAGGTGGAGATTGACAAAACGGCAATGACGGCGCCGGCACAGCTTCACCAGTACTACTCGATTGTTCCCGCCAAGCTTCGTCTCGTCACCTTGATATCCTACCTCAAGTCCACCTTTTCCCGGCGAGGAAAGACTATGAAGGCCATCATCTTCATCTCTTGTGCTGACTCGGTCGACTTTCACTACGAGATCTTGAGGGACCCCAACAACGAGGAGGCGCCTGTGGCATCATCCAAAGAGGCGGAATCTATCTCCAAGACAGTTGCCAAGGCAGCATATATCACTTCACCCGCGAGCCCCGAGGTTGTTCTGCACCGAATGCACGGTTCTCTGTCGCAACCCGTGCGAACAGCTACTCTACGGTCGTTCTCGGCTTGCAAGTCGCCCTCTCTCCTAATCACCACCGATGTGTCTTCGCGAGGTCTCGATATTCCATCCGTTGATCTGGTCATCGAATACGACCCTGCTTTCAGCTTTGCGGATCACATTCACCGGGTTGGTCGAACTGCTCGAGCTGGAAGGCCCGGTGACGCTCTCCTTTTCCTTCTTCCCGGAACGGAAGAAGGGTACATCGAACTACTCAAGTCATCCACGCCTCCCACACCCCAGTCTTATGACTCGATTCTTCAGAAGGGAATGATGACCAAGCTCGAGTTCCCCGTCGAAACATCAGCCAAGCCCGACGACGGCACCTCCTACCACGACAAGGCCGAGAGTCTCCAACTACACATCGAGCAGCGCCTCCTCGAAGACACGAAACGACTCGAACTCGCCCGAAACGGCTTCAAGTCCCACATCAGGGCGTACGCCACCCACACCAAGGAAGAGAGGAAGCACTTTGACATCTCAGAGCTACACCTGGGACACACGGCCAAGAGCTACGGACTGAGAGAGGCGCCGGGTGGCATCGGGGCGGGCGTGGAGAGGAAGACGAAGAAGCGAAACAACAAGGGCGTCGAGAAGGATCAGGATCAGCAGGCTGGTGACGAATGGCAGAACCAGAACCTTATCAAGAAGAAGAGCATGATGTTGATGAATTCTGCTGCTGACGAGTTTAATATTGGTTAAGTAGCGGGTTGCATTTCTAGTTTGAGATAGACCATTAAAAGCCGGGCGATCATGCCCTTGTTTTTTTTCTTTCCGTTCAAGTAATTTGTCAAGGACATTTCTTTTGTGCCGTTCATTCATGATCGTGTTTGTTGTTCGAATGCATGTGTCGTGATGAAGGACTTGATGATCCTCTCCTCAGGGAAGATGTCCCATGAGCGATATTGGAACCTCGCACCAGAGCCTCCAGCTGAGGAACCATGTTCAAGGGAAATATCCATGAGTATTTACGGCGAGTAAGTGCTACGCTTCGTAACGTCGTTGCGAAGGCCTGTTTCGCCGTAGTTCTTGGCAACAGTCGTCATCAACATGTTGAAACTGGGCCTGGGCAAGTTGGCAAGATGTCGAAGCCGGAACCCCCACGACTTGCTCCTTTCTGGGAAAAACATGGCATGCGTTTCGGGGGCCTTGGTTCCGTAGTCCTCTGACCACCTTATCAGAGCCATATGTCAAGCCCCCTCGTGCCCCTCTGAGATTCTCCCTGCACATTTCGTCATCTTCATCATCATGCAGGGGGGTCATAAACATGGGTTCCCTTTAGCCGACCGATTCTCTCTTGTTCCAAGAAAGTTATCACAATCTCTCTTCAAAGTGTGAGAACCTGACCAAGGCATGTGTAGGTTGATTTGGGTAAAGTCGGGGCAGACGACGATGGTTTCACCACGCTTGCGTAGGACTTGCAGCAACCTAGTGACTGTTCAGCATCGTTTAGTGTCATGCCGGCTACGGACGGCCTCTTTCAAGTGCGTCTTCCGTTGCGGAGTCGCTGCAACTACTCGAGGAACCTTGATCCTAAGGGCAGAACCCAAGGTAGACTTTTTCTTCGTCATGGTCGTTTCGAGTTCAGTCAACTCGTTCGACATGAACAGTTTCTATGCATGCATAGGTCCGTTCCACGCTCCAGGGATTCTAGTAAACCGCGTGAATAAGGAATAGGGCCAGAGGAAGAACACAAGGCTGCCCACTTCTCCCCGGCATGTCACTCTCGTTCCTTGGGCAGGCAGAAGTGCGGGGAGGTTGAGGCACCGCCTTGAAGTGACATCATGAGGGGCCTCGAAACGAACGACAGCCTGGTTCCCTTGTCTGGTTGTCGTGCGTGATTGGGTTTGATCTTGTGGGCGGCTGCATATGTGTGTTTGAGGGGTTGTCAAGCGTGGCCATGTCCCATTGTTGGTGGTCAAACCAGGAGGCAGGCATGCAGGAAGCAGATTGCGAGGAAGAACACAATGCAGTAAACAATATCGTAAGTTATCACGTCATCACAAGGGGGTAGTTCACCGGTGAACAAGTTCTATTGAATCTAGCTACCTAGCAAGGGGCTTCTCCCTCAGTTTTGTAACAACTCAGCGGTACATATGGTGCTGTGAGTGAAGAATCGGCCAGATCGGATCTAGAAGAGCGTCCACGAGTCGACCATGTGTCTGTGACTCTCCTCTCTTCCATTCCGGGTTCAAAAGCATCTCGCAGATTGACTATCGCCTCGTCAACGAACTTACGGGCAGTTCCGTCACCACCCACCAAGAAGCAACTGTGTCTCGAGCTCAAATACAAACTCAAACACTTGACGATCCATTGTGAAGCACTGTTTCCGAACTTATCTGGGGCTGGTTGCATACCAGTGAACACTCTCTGATGTTATAGACTTGGGATGATGCTCTGGATGGAACGTGGAGGCTGCTGAGGGCCAGTAGTGGAAATGCCAGCTCCTCTTCCTCATCTTGACCCAGGAATGTTTACTTAGTTTCTTCTCTATCGTCACCTGTCCCTAATAGTGCCTTTGATGATAGGTTTACCGTGATAACCGCGTCTGCCTTGATCCAGGAGGGCTGCATAATCCCACAAGTCAACACTCGGAATACTGACAAGAGATCCCGGTGAACAGTCCGTCCCATTAATCTGACATTATCCTCATGTGAAGTCAGTCGCAAGAGGGTGTCCCCAACAAAATTCCACCCATCCTGCCATCATCAAGGGTCCATTGAGAGTGACGCCTCCTCGGAGAATGACATCAAGCCTCACGACGCCGTGGTCTCGAGATGATGCTAGCCGGACCTCGGCTACCCTATAATATCGCAAACATGTACACCTCCAGGCGATTTCTCAAACGCTGACCGCGTAATTATGTGTCCAAGGACGTCATTTTAGAGCCCCCTGAAGGGTGGTTGATGGTTGACGGGTAATTGTCGATCCTGTAAATCCAATCGAGGCGTCGAGATGACAGCCCGGGTTGACGTCATATGGTGATGTAATTCTACCTGCTTCAGATCTTGAGATGGGTGTGCCACCAAGGGGGGATTTAAAGAGGCGAAAGCTTCCACGGAAAGAACAGAATCTTCCACCAGATCATCAAGCGGAATATTCGCCCTCCACAAAAAAAGATCAAACTTCAAACCAACCCTACCACTACCAAACAAAACAAACCATCACAATGGGTCTGACCGACGACAAGAAGACCACAGCCGACTCGGCCACCGAAGGGGTTACCGGAGCCGCTCAGTTCCTCACCAGCACGCTGGGCAACACGGTCGGCGGCCTTGGACGCACAGTCGGCAACGTCACCGGCGCGGCGACCCGAGGTGTTGGTGACACCGTGACAGCTGCCACCGGCGACCTCGGTCGTCCTCTCGGCGACGCGGTGGGCAACTTGGGCACCGGCGTCCAGGGCGGACTTGACAGCGTCGCCAAGGGCGTTGAGAATGCTGGACAATGGAAGAAGCAGTAATGGAGGACACAGGTTATGATGGGAGGAATGGGAGACTGTAATGATATTCGGATATGGATGGGTACGGATGGAGTGTAGGATTATTTGGGTTATTTCTATCAACAAGTTGCACGATCCATTAATGCGAGCAACGTTTCTTCAATTACCATCTGCAAAGTGACCTGGACAATAGATCTCTGAGACGCTGTCGCTCCACGAGAATGATGGCTTGTGTTGGTGTGGCAAATCCCGTCACCTCGTCAACCGTGAACGCTAAAACAGACGCGTCTCTCCACGGTACACTGTTGACTTGGAGAACGTGACCCTTCACGTTAATGGGACGACAATCAACATCGCCGGGCATCACCGTGAATCATTCATCTGACACCCAAGCTTCAATTCAATTCATCTTCCTCATGTCCCAGCATCAAGCCGAGCGCACAATGAAAATGTGATAAATCAAAAATTACACCCCCCATGGCCCCGAAGGACAATGGAGCATGGAGCGACTCCGCGATGTGCAATGCAGGCCCTCCACGCTGATTTCCCTCCTTCTTGAGCGAGGTAAATCGGAATAAGGTAAGTATGAAGAAGAAAGAGAAAAAAACAAGCAAAGGCCCTGGGCGAGGCGGAGATTTATAGATGGATTCTGCCGGGCGGTGTGAGGAGGCTGATTAGGCAGCCGCCGCCAATTCGGTCCGACCCACTGGTGCTCTCCACCTTGACGGTGTTCTTCATTTCGGCTTAACGAGATTCATCTCGCTTCAGAGCATTATCTTTACGTAGTACTCTGTACTGTTTAGAAATAGACGTGGATATTTTATGCACTCCCCAACTTTATATTTTGTGCAACTCGTATATCCCGATCCGTAGGCGAAACCACACGGCGTGAGGAAGAAAAATTGAATGCATCTCAAAGGAGCCAAGGGTCAATGTTGTGAGGAGAATTAGAACAGCTTGAGAGCAAGGCTACCTAAAAACTACCTATGCATTTACTAGCTATTATGATCATGAACGGCTGACCATCGTCATAATATCACCACACAGCTCTTGGAGGATCGATGAAGGTTGTACGGTCCCAATCCTCCAAGTTCATGAAGTAGCTCGCGCAAACGTCTTGAGCGGTTGGACGGAACATATTGTTGGAATCTTCGAACCAACCATTCTCATTGAATTCCAACATCAAACCATCATTGTAGAGCGGGATGTTGGTAGGCCCAAGCCCGTCATCGAGACCTTTCAGTAGCTGTTTAATGCAGAATCTCCCCGAAATCCAGGGATCAGTCGTCTTGATTCGACGATAGGTCAGCATCTCGGTTTGCGAAGCTGCCCACAGGATCGCAAGCCCCTTTTCTGGAAAGACTTCATATTCTGAGGATGTATCGGACTCCCCTCTCTCCTCTGAAGAAGATGAATCGGAATCCTCTCCTTCCGCCGAAGAAGATGAAGAAGGGTCTTTTCGAGGGGAGGCAAAATCCAGAACGGCAACAAATGCTCTCCATCCCTGTTGCCGCTCATGCGGCCAGGACTCGAGGATCTTATTCGGCACGCTTGAGGCAAGTTCAGAAGGCGTGACGAAGAGGTGGGTGCAGATTTCACTAGTGTCGGTTCCAGTACCAAATAGCTCAGAAACAGATATGTCGGCAGGTCTAGCAGGGTCTGCCCAGGAGGCGAGCATACAGCTCAGCGTTGCAATTGCGCCAAACATGGTCTCTCCCAAGGCTCCACGGTCTCCCAGATAAAATGCCACCATAACTAGGGTATGGAGTGGACTAAGCTTCAGGTCCTTGCGACAGCAGCCACAACTCTTTGAAAACAAACCACTGGGGATATTGATATCCACAGCGTTGCCTGACAAGCACAAGGCTGTGATTGAATGACAAATAGCCTGGACCGAAGTGTGACAATAGGGATGCTTCCATTCGAACGGAATCGTGCATCTACCCGAAGCGTAGAGTTGCCGGATACACTTCGAATCAGCATCCCAGCGCCCGCAGATGTCCACCTCCTCGCCAGGAAACCGGTTTTGTTTTGTGAAGTTGTGGCAGACCTCGCCAGGTCTCATTGAAGTGTGTGATCGAAGGATGTTTATCATGAGTGAGTCGAGAACTGTATGCCCGAGATCGTTCTTGTAATTTGGCGCTAAAGGAAGGCCTCCCCAACGATCCCCTAGGCGACCCCTAACCAATTTCTCAAGGATCAAGCAGCAGTTGTGGGCTCCATCCAAATATGAGGCAGCGAGGTGAAAAGGGTGTATATGTTCCAAGCCCTCAGGGGGCGTCATCTTTTTTAGAGCATTTAGATTCCTTGCCATGATGGCAAATCCCCACGAGTCTACCTCAATCTGGCCCTGAGAACGATGTACTGCCCTCGTTATCGATGATGTGGATAGTGGGACGTTGTGCTCTTCGATGCGTGAGAAACTGTTGTCTAAGAGAGCCGACCTCATTGTGTCTGCAGGCGTAGGATGATCATGGGAAGCATCCCATAGCAACCATGTTGATTCGTCCTCAATGTCCTGCTCGTTGTCATTCTCACGCGGCGGTGACGGTACAGGCTCGTATTTTACGTCTGTATCGTAGTGAATACTCCATCGACAGAGCTGGGAGGGTGGGTCGACTGTGATGCGAGAGGCGCTGGGCATTGATGCTGTGTCGCTAGGAATAGAAGTTGTGTCTTCCAGTTCAACTGAACCAAGGGTCTTTGCAGAAATAAGGCCAGGAGTCCAGATTTCAGGGCCTCTACCCCAGTACTTGGCCGTCATGAAGGAATGAATCCAGAAGTCATGTAACCAGTCCGCCATGACTCTATGTTAAAAGAGGTTAGTCATAGCTCGATGAAACCATTAATTGGCTACTTACTTGCGCTCTTCCCGACCTAGTTGCAGTAGTAACTCCTGGTACTGCCCTTGGATGAAGAGGTCTGCTCTTTCCAGATACGCTTTATCTCGTATCAGCTGGGTCGTCGGTGAAGCCCCAACTGGTTGAGAAGAAGGAGTGCGATGGTCACTAGGGCTGTTGACTATGATGTTCGCCGGGGAGTTGGGGTGAGAGACGGAAGTAAATGGTGATGGTGGATCGCCTGGACGGATGAAATTGGCAACAAGGGCGTTGTATGGAAGATTCATGCGCAAGAAGCTAGATGGAGGAAATAATTAGCAATAGGCTTGGAAATTGCTGTTAGGAGGGGAGAACTCACATGCCGCCTGCCAGGGTGGGCTCACGGCGACGTCTTAGGTCGTCTTGAAGAAAGCGCTTCATCTTCTTCTTGTCCAACGACTTCTCGCGTCCGCCTTCCAAAATGGTGAGGTCAGAAGTACTCGCATCCCTCTTCCTCTTCAATTGCACCTTAACCGCTTGCGCCTTGACCGCAGATGAAGTGCTTTTCTTGATACCCCATTTTCGGAACTGATACTTGAAGGCGCTCGGCCTGTCAAGGAGGTTAGCACTGAAAATTTGGCTAGGCTCAACAACAGGACTTACAATGCATCAAAAGAATACTCTGACTTCATTCTGGAGGCCAATTTATCAACCTTCTCGCCCTCCTCAAGGTACAGCTTGATGATGGTGTCCTTCAAGTACTCCCATCGTTTGTTGTACGGGATGTGCAAGAACTTGGGGTCCGAATCCATGATGACAAGATCAGGTTGAGGTAGGCTTCGGGCTTTGGAGCTAGAAAATGAACGTGAATAGGTGAAAGAAGGGAAATGAAGAGGAGATCAAAAGAGGTTTGAGGAAAGTAAGGTATTGGGTAGGTAGGAAGAAGAAATTGACGGATGGTATTGGAGAGGGGTGTTGATCGAATGTATTGACGAGGTTGTGGAGAGTAGTTGATGTGTTTGTGAAGAGTGGTTGATGAGGCTGTGAAGAGTGGTTGATGAGGCTGTGGAGAGTGTGATGGATAACTTGAAGGAAGACGTAGGGGGTGCCTTTCTTATACACAAAAGCCTGCTTGTTTGTGCAGCCGCCCATGGTTCGCCGACGTGGCTGCCTTTTCGGGCGCCCTTGATGCTCCTCCCAACGGAGAAGAAAGCCAAGACTGTTTGCAAAAGGATAGAGGCCAATCACGGCTGGGTACAAAAGATGAGAGGCCAATCATAACCCGTCACTCCCTCCCATCCGCTGGGGCTCGTCAGCTGGGAGTGCACTGCAAATCTAAAACAAGTCAGCGCCTTGCCCTGTGCCACCATACAAAAGATGAAAGCCCAATTATCAAGGTGCTTTGACAGCCACTGTGGACCAGAGCAAACCCCCCCTGGCTCCCACAACACATCACACCCTGACATGGTGAGGCTCGGGGGTCAATTGCAAAAAGTGACTGTCCATTCACCGTCAAACTTACTAGCTACGTAATCAAGTAAGAGGAGAAACTGTCGTAATATGCTTGAAATCAAAAGAAGACTGCCCAATTAATATCCGTCTCTGGTGCATTGACTGAGCTGAAATCCTGCTAGAGCAGGGATGCGAGAGTGAGGATGGCTTGCTGTTGGCATGAGAAGGCCATTGTCAGGCGAAGAATGAAGGCGAGGGAAAAGACCCAGGGACCTTTAAAAGGTCCCTCCATCATTCGCAATTGTTCTATTGTTTCTATCATTCTTTAGTACAATTCACTCTACTCTAGTCCCTATCATCGGCACCACGCTCCCCACCACCTTTGCTTTTCTCTTTCACCTGTCACCCATACCCACCATGGACCCTCAGACAAGCAACTCAGGAAGCAATGAGTATGTCGCCTCTATCCCATACACACAATCTTGCTAACTCCTGCAAGCATTATTGTCTCCAGCGGGGCCTCGCACGAGACATCCAGCATCAGATGCCGTCGAGGCTCCCTTCCACCTGAAGGTGATACTGTGCCTACCTGCATCGTTTCTGGTGGTCGATCTCAGGCTGAGATGGATCTTGAACTCTTTGGAGTAGGCTCTCAGTTTGATGGGTGAGTTTGGCCTTTACTCGGAGCGCATTTCTTTTTTCATCTCTTTCCCCATAGCCTCTACTATCAAGCCTATCCAATGCTAATAGATATTCGTAGGGTTGAAACAAAGGCTCCGTGAATGAGTATATCGGCTTGTTGCATTGTAACGCTATTTGCTTTCAAGGGTTCAATTCAATGGACTCAATGGAGGCATGATTTATGATATTGTCAAGTGGGGAACTGGGTTTAGGTTTCAAGGGATAGTTGGATCCCTAGTTAGGTACTATGGAGAGGAGCCTAGGTAAAAGACTTATCAAAGTTAGATAGACCTTACTGGTATAAGGAACGAACAAGATTGCTCTTTATGAAACTCAAATATAGAACCCGCTTCTTAGCCTTACCCATCTCTGACCCGCATCAGTCTAGAGATCAAGTCATTTGATATTTGTACTCGTTCTGGGCGTAAGGTAGAGGCTAATTTGGATGGACAGTTCCCAGGAAGAGAAAAGAAAAATACCATGGGCATCGCGAGAAGGCTGTTGCCCGCTCGTCGTGCTGGCTGCAAGACCATCATCTTCCCCAAGGACAACATGTCTGATTGGCGGAGGACCGCCTCCAGAGAGAGAAAGGAACAGACCAGTTTTGACTGGTCGAGAAAAGTAAGCTGACTCTTGCAGAATTAGGTGTGTATATAGTTGTGCACAAAGATGATCACCAAGTCATTCATACTTACTCACATGATACCTATTCGTCATTTCTGAGGCAGGTTGTCAGCTAGTGCAATATTGCTCAACAAGATCAATCGACGGTGTTGTTATGCCCGTTTTAACATTGGCCCACTGATGGGGTCCGTCCTTTTACTATTCCTTTTATGACATCTACGGCCTTGCAGATCTACCACCCAAGCTATCTGCAGCAATGGCCTGCAACCTTGCCTCGTCAACCTTTGGCAGCTCATGCTCGCCCTTCTCTGTCGGCGGTGGCAGGAATCCAACTGCAACCAGATACGCCAAGTACATGCCAAGGATATCCATATCAAGTCTGCTCGGAGAAGACTTTGCATCCCGACTCTCGTTCCCTTCATCATATGACCTCAGAGCTGCTGTGGCATTGCTATCATCCAACTCGGGAGCAATGGTGTTTGCCGGCAGGTTGCCCACCGCAAAGTGGAACAGCGGGAGCAGAGCGTGTTCCTCCTTGCTCTCGTCACTTGTGTAGTCGATGACCTTGGTGCACCACTCCTGGTACGGTACCTTGGGCACGCCATATCCATACAGCTCAAGGGCACTCATCCACTCATTCAGTCTCAAGCGCGGGTGACTGGTGACCTGAGCCACGCCTAGTGATTGCTCAGTAGTAGCGGAGAGATGGAACGCTGCGGCAACGACGATGCGGCTGATCTGCGTAACAGGGACTGCATTGAGCGTGTTCTCAATGTCAGGGCGCGCTCCCACCTGCAAGCAGCCCTTCCATAGGCGGACGAGGAAGTCGTCCATGACGGAAATGCCCGATGCTGGATCGCCTGTGATGTATCCGGGTCGGATAATAGCTCCTACAAGGCCCCTCCGCCCGGCTTCGCGAATGACATACTCGCTCGCCCACTTGGACTGGCCATAGCCTGTGCCAAGGCCCTTACGGCTGCCCTCGAGGTCATCGGCCTCAGGCACGCCAGTCTCGACATCTTGAGAGAGCTGCACGTAGTGGTCGTTGTCCAGCGTCGAGGTTGAGCTGACGAATGCCAGTCGCTTGGGCTTCCCTGTCGAGCAAAGCCCGATGCAGTTCAGCGTGCTCAGCACATTGGCCGCCCGCATGCTGGAGTACGGCAGCATCCAGTTGACCTGGGCGCCGTTGTGGATGACTAGGTCTACCGTATTGGAGAGGTGATCCCATGTCTCCTCGAGCAGGCCGAGGCGCGGCTTGGATATATCTCCCACCACAACTTCAAGTCTGTTTGTGCTCGTCCAGCTTGGGGACCACAAGCCGTAAGCCTTTGCTGCCGCCTCGACTCGTGCCAAGCCTGCCGCTGCATCCTTGGCTCTGACGTGCGCAATTACATGCGCTCTCTTAGGGCCTTCGAGGAGCTCGTGTAGGACATAGGAGCCGAGGAAGCCTGTCGCACCAGTCAAAAGCACTGTGGGCCCAGCCTCTGTGTAGCTCTCAGGCCCGGGTGCTTGCGGGATGGACTTGGGAAGCTGAGACGCCAGATCCCTCGCATCCGCGGCGTATGCCTCGTCCTCTGTGGTACCATCTCCGATGAGAGGCATCGCGTCCAGTCGCAGACCAATAGGGTCCTGGGCTCTGTCGATCTCGGCGGCGAGAGCTTCGAGAGTCTGTGACCGGAAAATAACATTGACTGGCACATCGATATCCTTCCACTCCTTCTTGAGACGGAAAAACATCTGTTGTGCAAGGATTGAGTGGCCACCTTCATCAAAGAAGTTGGATTCAGGCACAAACATACGTGCAGTGCGGTTAGGGAGAACTGATGCCCAAATCTTGGCCAATCGAGCTTGAGTGTCGGTCATACTGGCAATCACTGATGAAGCCCTCCTCTTGGCGACTTGAAGAAGATCTGCTTCGTCGGGGAAGGGGAGTGCGGGCTTGTCAATCTTGCCGTTCGGGTTCAAGGGCATTCGAGCTAGAGGAATAAACATGCTGGGAACAGCGTACTTGGGAACCTTGGCCGCTAGGAACTTCTTGCAGTCGTCAGACAACAGCTTGAATCGTCTGAGCATTCCAGCCATGGTCTCGTAGGCGATTTCCTGCTCGATGGCTTCCCCATCGTCATGGGGTTGAAGATGCTGGAACCATCGCTTCGTCTCTGGGACAAAGTACGTAACAAGCGTCTGCTCCTCGTCCTTGTCTCTTCGAACAACCGTGACGTTTTCGCGTACGTATGGGTGTTGAGACAAGTTGATGTCGATCTCGCCCAGCTCGATTCGGAAGCCACGGATCTTGACTTGAGAATCAATTCGGCCTGTACACTCGACACTTCCATCGGGGCGGATCCGGCCAAGATCACCAGTTCGGTACAGGCGGTCTCGCGGGCCTTTGTAAAGGGGGAGGTCCTGGTGCTTGTCCTCCTGTGCCCACTTGGCAGGGTCAACAAACCAGTTGGGAACGAACTTGGACCGGTTTAGTTCTACCGTCCTGTCGTCATCGCCGAGGTATCCCTCGGCCAAACCTCCAGCCCTGATCCACAGCTCGCCTTGCTCGCCTTCTCCGCACAGCTTGTGCCTATCCTCACGGTCAACGACCAAGAGCTGAACATCCTTCATGCCTTGGCCAACCGGAATGATATCCGGCACGGACTCGAGAAAGGCCGGATTCTTGGCCTTGCTCGGGACCTCGAAAAAGGACACTGCGCGTTGCGACTCGGTCGATCCAAAGAGATTTATGACGGTGGTGTTGGGTGCGAGATCGCGTAGCTTCTTGCAGTCCTTTTTGGTGAGAAGATCTCCGACGAAGAAGGCATTTCGAAGGGAATGGAACTGAGTTGTGGCACCACCAACAAGAATCTGGCCCATGGCAGGAGTCAGATGAGTGACGGTGGTCTTGTGCTCATGCATCCATTCAGCTAGCAATCCGTAGGTGATGACCTCAGCTGGAGGGACGACTATAACGGCACCCAGAAAGAGCGGCGTGAAAATGTCTCTTTGGATCGGATCATGGGCAATGCCGGAGAGCATGGTGAATCTGTCCTGCTCCGAAAGGCCAAACCTCTCTGCCATCCAGGGGAAGTAGTAGGTGAGCGAGTAATGACGCCCCTGAACGCCCTTCGGCCTACCCTCACTGCCGCTTGTGTAGCTCAGGGTAGGAATGGAATCGGGACCGACGACGACACTAGGATCTTGCTCTCTGCAGGACACCTGAGGTGCCAAGCAGTCTTGGCCGTCGAGATGGCCGCCACTCAACTCACCACTGTCAGAAAGATGCAGGGCTGGAATGACAGACTTGAGGTCTAGGGTGTTGGCGATGAAGTCCTCAACGAGCTCGGGCGGCTTGCCAAACTCGTCGACAGCCTTCTGGATATAGACGAGAAACCTGGGTCTCGCGACATCCAAGATGACCTTCTGGCGCTCCGCAGGGTAGTGCGGGTCAAGCACACTGACGGTTGCACCAGCCTTGAGAGCACCCATGTAAGCAACGACGAGGTCGACGCTGTGCCGTCGTTGTTAGTGAGATGGGTGACTGAACAAGAAGTGACAACTGACCCTCGGTAGGCGTATATCATGACGACATCGCCCACATTGCAGCCGTGAGCTATGAAATGATGTGCCAGCTGGTTGGCGCTCTCATTGATCTGGCGGTACGAGAATGTGCGTTGAGGGGATTTCGAGCTCCGAGTCTCAATGACACATGTCCTGTCGGGCACACGCTTCGCATTGGATGCGAATATCTCGTGAATGGCTAGACACCAGGTGAGCGACATGTAATGGTATACCGTAGGCATAGAATAAAATACCCCCACGATAATCGCCCCAGTGTAGGTCACTTGTTGGGTCTGGGAGCAAGGAGCCCCGGTCGCTAGCCAGTGGTGACATGTTGGAAAAGCAGGCAGCAAAATCCAATCCGAGAAACTCGAGCAAGATTTTCTCACATCGGGATTCGTTTTCGTGGTGTGAGAGGGAGGAGAGGGCTGGTTTAGTACTAGAGGCAGCTTATGTAATTTGCATCCAGTTAGAGTCATTGCTAGTTCCGATACCGGTGGAGGATACCCCACAAATCTACATGCCCCTCACTGCCCCGCTATCGGCCATCTTGGTCACCTACGAGGCCCCGCGGGGAGTCACAGCTATGAATGACCATGCATAGTCAGGATTTTCACTCGACATCACCAAGCACTTTCCACAGGCTGTCTCGTCATCATTCCTGAAGCTCTCCTCGTTCTCTGTTGGAAACCTTCATTTCCCAAAATTGCAGAATTCCCGGGAAGGGCTTGGCTGGATCAGGTGAAGAAAAGATCACCTGAAACCCCTCGCCGACGAGAAGAAAACGGGACCGGCAAAGGTGAATCACCATGCCATATCCAGGGCCAGACTTTTCGTGGACATCGGCCCTCTCGATCTTGAGGTTCCAGCTCGCAATGGGGGCATGAGTGGAAGGAGATGGATCGGTCCCGTCAGGTGACATGTTGTCGAAAAAGAAACCTACGCTCGAGTTTGGCCGGCTGTAACTAGCCAACAATAGAGCTTTCACCTCTTTTAGTAGTCCGTAGTGTTTCTTTAAGGCATTATCTTTAGGATCGAGAGTGTCAAATCCAAAAAGGGCTGTCCAGAAGACAGAAGCGAGAGAGTGTGCGTAATATCAACACCATCAGACACGTTCTTCACTAGCGCTGGGAGGAAACGTGTTGGATTAGTCTTGACCCATGATGGTGTGTATGTAGAAGCACCTGATTCATCTGCGTTGGCGCCTAACTGTCAGTAAAACCAAGTAAAGACCAACCATTCTTTTATGCCCCAAACCAGAGAAGAATCAAGTGAAGTTCATGTCTGCGAGTCGCCTGAATCGAGAGATCAAGCTGCTCAAAGTCAAACTCGCCCTATTTAGGCTCAATCTTCTCCCAACCGACTAAGCCAAGTAGAGTGTTGACGTTGAATTCCACCATCGCCGGCCACACACGTTCCATGTACTCTACACTCGAAAGTGACGAGTTTTGCAGATCGGCTCCCCTGACAGGGAAAGGTTTCCCGTTGGCATGAAGCCATCTTCTAGAGGGGCTATCCTCGGTACAGTTTGACTGTCATCTTTGAGGATTGTTGGGTCGTGATGCTTACAAGTCCGTGATAAAACTGTTTGGCTCTACTGATCGACTCGCCGTCTGCTCTCTTGTTGTTCATCGCTCCCGGAAGTGTTTTAGCCGGTGTCAGCCACTCTGGCTGAATTCCATGCATAGAAATTGTAACAGGATTAAGATCTGGTTGATTATGGGTATTTTTTCGCATCAAGCTAATCATAGTATTTACAGCCACTGGATTGTTAGCTTATAGCAGGGCCAATCGGCGGGTTTACGGCTTTGATCAAGCCTTGGAACACATCTGGAGGGATGTGCCAAGAGAACCTCTTGGGATTCATAGTACAAGGGCTATGATGTGCTTATGCAAGATTCCGAGGTCGTACGACCTTACTACTGGTATCCCGCAAAACTAGCATGTCTGGGAGGAAAGAAGTGCTAAATAGACTAACGTAGAATCCTTTGACCTCGTGCGTTGATACTTCTCAACTGTAGATGCCAAATATTACCACCATCACGTTGGCGCCAACGGGTGAAAACGACGTTCCAGATACTGCTCAACACGGCCCCACGACCTATTTCCTTTCATGTGTTGAAGCACTCAAAGATATATTGGTGAAGCTGGCGGCTTCTAGATTCCTCCTCCTGTCATTCCGGGGTGTGTTTGAGTAGTAAATCGAACTTGTCCGAGAGCCTGTTCATGTAATAGATCCTTGGAACTTATCGTCCTATAGAACTAATTACGTATGAATCTAGCCGAGTTGCCAGTTTGTCTAAAATGATGGTTAAAGAAATAGGGGATAGTCATTCACTCTTACATGATTCCTGAGCCGCTCTTTGAATAGGGGCAAACACAATTTAGTTGCTCCTCAGGACTCACGTTGATCCCCTGAGGACGATCTCCTTGCGTCTTGTGCTATCTGATCACCTGCATATGCATTCATGCAGACTGCCCTCATCCTGTGGTCACCCCTTGGCCTCTTTGTCTACTTGCCCCGCCTTCGGAATCTCTTTACCCGAGTAGTGGGCTGTTCTGTTTAGCCGGATAGTTATTTACCCCTCCTTAAAGTAGTGACTTGGTTGAGGAGGCGATTCAGAGACAGCTCAATACCCAAAACCTGCCTCTCCCCTCGCCCAAAGAAAATACTACCATCATTTCTCTTTATTGGTAAAACATGGGCGAGAGTAACCCTATTATTCCCGGCTTCGCGCCGGATCCTTCAGTTGTCCATATCGACGACACCTTCTATCTTATCAATTCTAGTTTTCATATGTTCCCCGGGTTACCTATCTTTGCTTCAAAGGATCTTCTCTCCTGGAAACATATTGGTGCGTGGCAATTCTCACACCTCATTTTGTGAATGTTGTACGAAGAAATGGTTACTGACTGCTGTAGGCAACGCCATCAACCGGCCGTCTCAGCTTTCCCTATCGACAGCTACTACACGGCTTCACCACCTAGACGGTCCTCCTAACAACGTCATTGTTGAAACAGGTGGCCTTTGGGCTCCGACTATTCGCCATCATCGTGGGAGGACATATGTCATCTGCACAAACGTTTGTCACGTAGACCCAGAACTGAAGCCAGGTGAGGAGCTGCACCCTTCTGAGACTGTCGAGACAAAGAACTTTATCATTTTTACGGATGATATTCTGTCTGGGAATTGGAGCGATCCGGTCTACGTGGACTTCTGGGGTATTGATCCGGATCTCTTTTTTTATGATGACGGCCGAGTGTTTATCGCCGGATGCTTATGGAGCAGAGATCTTAAGGAGGAACCCACCATCCACGGTATTGAGATCAATATCAATACCGGTGAGCATCTTGCACCCCCGAGGTTGATGTGGACTGGCTCAAGCAAGATAACACCCGAGGGTCCTCACATCTACAAGCGAGACGGTTGGTACTACCTCCTCATCGCCGAGGGCGGAACATTCGAAGGCCATCAGCTTTCGGCTGCCCGCTCTAGAGATCTCTGGGGGCCGTACGAGGACTGTCCTAACAACCCCGTTCTGGCACCTAGCCCAGGGAGCAGTGGTTATAAATACATCCAGCACAATGGCCATGGAGATTTGGTTCAGGATAAGCAGGGCAACTGGTGGTTGGTGTGCCTCGCTGTTCGAAAGGACCAACAGGGGCGGTTTGGAATGGGCCGTGAAACCTTCTTGACTCCAGTCCAATGGCCCACGGGAGATTCGTGGCCGGTGATTCAACAGCCTATTGAGTCTTTTCCCGCTGCGGGCAAACAGGATAACATTCCTGATCGGTCGAATCCCGCGGTTGATTTGGTCTACCTACGCGACCCGGACCTCAGCGCCTATCAAATCAGTGATGATGCCCAACAGGTTACCATCCGAGCATCTTCAACAGATCTTTCCGAACCCTCGGCTACTGTGTCATTCTTGGGCAGACGACAACGCTCTCTTAACGGAGGAGATACGGCGGTTCTCATTGTAGACCCGGTGAAATCGTCGTCTTCGGTGATCGCGGGTTTGGCTTACTTCAAAGACGAACATCGCTATGCAAGACTCCTCTATGACTTTTCCGATCTTTCTATTTACTTTGAAGTCAAGAACGCCGGTAGAGCCAAGGCCATATCTAACCGTGTCCAGGTCTTCTCGCTAAAGGAGATGGGAACCCCAACAGACGCATTTAGCATTCACTTCAGATTGATGTACTCGGGGTCAGGCCTTGATTTCACGTACATGATTGAAGGCCATGGGGCAGGAGACACTGACTTGAATTCGGCTGGCAATATTGATATTTTGGATCTGACAGATCGGGACTTTACGGGTCCTTGTGTTGGTGTTTTTGCCACCAACAACAAAGAGGAGGCCGGCCACGAGTGCACCTTTAAGGATATTTCTATCTGTGTAAAGCAGTCGTTTGATTAGTACCCTAAGCCATTATAGAAAGTATCAAGTCACATATTTAAACCAGAGAATCTTACTACCAAGCTCTATTGATTTTGGTGAGAGGAGCCGCCCGTATAGGCATGAGGTTGTCGATTTCTGACGTGTTTGACGTGCTGATTGACCTCTTTAGCTCAAAATAATAGGCCACTTCTGCTTTGTAGATCTTATACATAACTGATGGAAAAGCTCAAGGTATACCCCGTTGAGAGGAAATCAAAGATGTCTGGATGTCGACCCTCTCTGAGCTGCTGGCTGAAAGATTCAGATTCCCCCATGGGACTAGCTTTCGTTCCCTAAGTTAGATCTATAGAATCCCCATCCCGTTGGATTTCTTTTCCTCTTTTTTGATATTTTTCAGTGATACGTAGCTGTGCACAAGATCAAAGAGCACACTTGATTTGATTTCTTAAGGATAAGAAATCGGGAAGATTGAAGTAGCTATTGTCTGGGCAATCATTGCCTTTAGGTTATACCCGAGACGCTCACCGGGACAAAGTATGTTCAACGACACGATCAGTCTCGGTGTGGAATTTCGGCGTAAGCATGGCCGTTATACATTCCACAACGTCTACCGAGGGGGTGATCTGAGAGACCCGGAAGCCTAGAGCTGTGTAGCGTGCTTCTCATATTAGAGAGAGGCATGCGCAGCTGTCTAGTGTGAGGTTGAGCTGGAGCATGGTTAATACCTGTCCGCTTCACGGTGGTCTAGGGTCTTAGAGCTTTAATATTGTTTATGATACTGTTTGGGTAGTTCTTGAGCTAAACAAAATAAATAGTCTTTTTCACTTTTCGTGTATGATTATCTGAGACACACTCGGCCCCGATGACCCACCCTACTGTCATCAGGCTCCAGACCATGAGGCTGGATGCGTTGAAACATATAAACATGTTGCGCTATTTTTCTTCACTTGGGGATTTAATACGGACACTCAATGAAATTTTCATCTAGATCTGCATCTAGGAATAAGTTGTGGATCTTGCCCTGTGTAGACGTTTCAAAACTAGACGATAAACATGCTCAGAGATGGTCAACTCTCGAATTTATGTAAACCATAGGTCCATAGCATGCCGACACCACAGAAGATGGCACAAAACACCTACTAACATAATAATAACGATTTAAAATAAAATTATAGCATAACTAATTCTTTATGATCGTGTTACTTGCAGCCTTGGTGGTTGCGGACAGGCTCATCCGCCATTTTTCGTGATGCTCTAGGGTGGCCGATAACCCGGCCTCAAAGTTTATGCGAAATTGATAGACCCTGTGCTTTCTGTTTTGTGACTAGCACTTCTGAATCAGGTATCTGTTTATGGAAACGAAACCTGAGACCAACGATGCAAAGGTGAAACGCGGCGCATCAAGTTGTCCGTGGTGTACGGAAGCCGAGTCATGCATATGTAGAAGTCGAATCTCAGAAGAAAATGACGGACCCGGCTGGCGGCAGTCACAGCACACGTAAGCATTACTGCGTACCTACTGCAGTCACGAATGCATATCTACCAGAGAATTCCAAGACATACAGACCGGGGGAAAGGCGACACTTTGGAGAGATTTCTCCCAGTCGGCAACAATGAGACTCCCATTCGGCTTGATTTGAAATATTTCAGAGTTTCAATTAGCCAAGCCGTACCAAAATTCTATACTAGCATTGATGAAAAAGCTTGGCTTATGGACAAAGTCCAGAGAGGGCTGTGCTGGATATGACGGGATGTTGCATCGGTCTCCAATTGGGTCTGAGACTATGGAGACCCTTGCGCCTGGTGAAACCTTGTCCCTTTCTTGGGTCTCGCTTCGACGGCATGCATCTGCCGGCGCCAAAGGCAATTCAAAGGGCAATTTAGTGCATACGAAGGCCTCCGGCTCTTGGGAGCTTCCGGTTTGATCAAGCGCGCCCTCAAATGTGAGTGAGTGAGAGAGTGAAACGCTGTTTTGCTTGGCCCCAAACCCCGACTCGGGGCCATCAAACTGTCCGTTGTCGTGGCTGTGTAAGAGAATGCGTCCAGGGGCGGCCGCCTCTTGCTTCATCCCTGTTTGAGGCTAACCCCTCGATGTGAGTCTGGGGATGCTACTGTTGTTTTTTGGTCTTGATATTCAGAGTATAAAGAGCATGAAGATTGACTCCATTGTTTTGCTCATCAATCAATCAATCTAATCACACTCATCTTTTGTATATACAAGCTAGCCTTGCATCTCTATATACCCACTCACCTGTCCTTCACCACCATCAAACACATCAACCAATCAATCACAATGCATACCTCTACTCTCCTCTTCTCTCTCATCCCCGCCGTTCTCGCCGACCACCACGTCGTCAAGGTCGGTGACGGAGGCCTCACCTTCTCCCCCGCCGAGCTCGAGGCCGACGTTGGAGACACTGTCGAGTTCCACTTCTACAAGGGCACACACTCTGTCGCCCAGAGCAGCTTTGACAAGCCTTGCGAGCCCCTCAACAGCACTGCTTTCTTCAGCGGTGACTTTAGCGTCAGCGATGATGTCAGCGATGAGGTCTTTACCATCACCGTCGAGGCCGAGACGCCTATCTGGTACTACTGTGCCGTTCAGGGTCATTGCCAGGGTGGAATGGTTGGTGTCATCAATGCTCCGTAAGTTTGACTCCAACGCTCAATAATATGATGAAATACTAACCTTTTGCCTTAGATCCAGCGGACAGAGGACTCTCGCTGCTTACAAGGAGGCTGCTGCCGATGTTGATGAGACCGTCGAGCCCTCGTCTACCGGCGGTGGTGAGCTTGGCCCTGCCGCCACGCATTCCTCGGGCTCTTCCGAGGACTCCACATCAACCGGCAGCGCCGCCTCTTCCACCGCTAGCTCCACCGAGAGCGCGGCACCCAACGCCGGCATTGAGGCCCGGGGTGAGATCCGCTGGGGACTCATGAGCATGGGTGTCGCCATGGCTGGCTTCTTTGGAGGTCTGATGATGTAAACAAACATCTAAAAAGGGATGCATCTGAGTGATCACTGTGTGATCGTGGAGGACTTTTTACTGCCTAGAGCAGAACGGATCACCGGCCTAGAGCCATTCATGAGGGATCCAAGTTGAAACACAGCTGCTAGCCAGCATGTAATGACTGTACTTTGAATACCCAAATCAATTGAGATTGTATGAATACATTTGAGAAGTTTAAATATGTGAAGAGCGTTTATATGAACTGAAGGAAAAATATACATTAAGGAATGTTGACTAAATAGGGCCCTGTATTCTCTGTGGCTGGTCGTCCGAGTACTCTTTCGCCTTCATATTCCTACCAATCTTCACTAGTTCTAAGCAAAGTTGGCTGCCTCGGTCGTGGTGACAGCACGGGTCGAGGTCAAGAGAGTCGTAGCGGTGTTAGCACCAGGGGTAGCAAGGAAGAAGTTGGCATTATTCGGAGCAGCGCAAGTGTTGTCAGGCTTGGGGGTATTGTCATCCATAGGTTGAGCGTAAGTGGTCAAAGCCATGTTCTTGCCGTTGCAGGCATAGCAGTTGAGGTCGACAAACTCGAGGAGACTAGAATCGTCAGCCTCCGAGATGTCCTCAACTCGGTCCGTGTACAGCAGACAGTTGCGTTGCTCATTCGGATCCGAGGACAGGGAAAAGGCCACGCAGCCCGTGTAAGTCGCGCAGGCTCCGGCGCAAGACTCTTCGGGGGTGCAATCTGCCACGGTCAATCTGAGCCAGGGCTGCGCGCACTGCTTCAGCGTGGCCTTTTGGCGGACACAAGTCGGCGCTGGAGTATCGGCAAACTTGTTCAAGCAGACGTTGTCAGCAGGAGGCTGCCAGCATGGAATCTCCCAGGCGCAGCTGCGGTCGTAGGCCCAGATGTTTGTATCGCCAGAAGGACCAGTAGGCGAGTCGGCGGATAGTCTGGCCGAGTAAATGCGACATTCTTTGTGGCAATCGTTGACATATCTATACTCGAAGTGGCCGCACTCATCGTCACCGAGACAGCGGGCCGCACACTGCTCCTTTTCAATGTTTCCAACGAAGGAGAAGTAGAAATTTGGGTCCGCTACGACAGGTCTCTTGTCGCAGCCCTTGCCGTCTTCAGGGTTGGACCCAACGTTGGCACAGATTCTGCTGACTGTAGGCTCAGAGGATGCTGAGGACGTGGTTGAGCTGACCGTGGTAGACTCTTCCGAGGCAGTGGTGCTCTCAGATGCCTCCTGGGTGGTGACGGTAGACTCGCTTTCGGTTGTGGATTGGGCTTCAGTAGTTGTGCCGGTCTCGGTAGCTTCAGTCTGTGAAGTCTCGGAAGCAGTAGTCGTGCCAGTTTCAGCGTCCTCGGTTTGGGATGTCTCAGTAGCGGTAGTGGTGCCAGTCTCAATATCGCTGGTCTCGGTGCTAGCAGCAGTGCTGGTCTCGACATCACCAGTCTCAGTACCAGTAGTCGTTCCAGTCTCAACATCAGTCTGAGAAGTTTCCACACTAACAGTGGCACTCGTCTCAGCAATCTCAGTCTGCGAGGTCTCTGTACCGGTGGCAGTCTGACTCTCAGTCTCAGGAAGCTGGGTGCTAGTAGCAGTCTGAGTCTCAGTCTCAGAGACTTCAATTCCAGTAGAGCTAGCCTGAGAAGTCTCGGCATCGGCAGTAGTTGTAGGGGACTCGACATCATCGTCATCACCAACGAGATCATAGTCGTCAATGTTCTGAGGAGTAACCTGGTTGGACATGAAGATGGAGTCGACATAGATCATAGCTGCGTTGCCGCCGCTACACTGCATCTGAATAGAAAAGGTAGCCGAGCTGGCCGGGGCACTGGCCTGCCTGACGACGGAACTGTAGGCCGCAGTAGGGCCCGAAGTCAAGAGCGCCTGCTCGTAGAAGGGATCGCCGCCGAGGTAGGCTCTAATAAAGCAGCTCTCCGTGGACTGGGGATAGAGTACGATGGCGGTAAAGAACCGGATCGTGTAGGGGGTAGACGGGTTCAGACCAGTCACCTGCTGCGAGATACCAACATTCGGACCCAGAGCTCGCTTGGTGCCAGAGTCGGCGTGCATCTGAACACAGCCACTATCCTTGCTGCCATCGCCCTTGTATCCCTTGTCGTCCACATGCTCAGCGTCGCCGGTGGACTCAAAGTCAACGATGCCACCATCGGGAGCTCTACGGGCGAACTTGGCGCCCTTGAGCTCGTTGGTCACCACGGGAGCACTCGTAGACGTCGTCGTGGTAGCAAGATCCGTAGTCGCGCTGGGTCTGCAAACACTAGCTGAGGCGAGTTGGACAGAACCCGAGAGGGCCAAGGCCGCCAGGGCCACGATGGAACGCATCGTGAGTTCGAGTGGGTTAAACGAAAGAATGGAAAGGATTCAAAAGAGTGGATAACAAAAGTTGGATGGTAAGAGACCTCGACAGGGTCGCGGGGAGAGTGAATGAGAGCCTTTCATATAGGGAAGCTTCTTCGACCCCCCCCCTGATCTGGCTTACACGGGCGAGAGCTCATTTAGAGGCGCTAGAACGGCGATAGTGGCATGCGAAGCCTTGTGGCTTTCAAATAGTCTCGCGGACGGCTCCGGGCTATCCATTCCCCATACGGCACTTGGAAAGCCCTCTCAACGGCCGATCTTCCCGATGAAGGAGATTGGCGACATTACAAAATTTCAACGGGGGGCATTGTTACGAGGTGATGGGTCTTGACGTGTATTCTACCGTGGGGTTGACTTGGGAGTATCAAGTAGCTGGGTTCATGGCGAGAAGGGATCAATGGGCTGAGATCCCAATGCAGGGGTACTCACTCGTCATTGAACTACTTGTAGTCTGCACCTTAGCTGAATCCCCCCAGGAAATGAAAGAAGGCCGTTATTGTTTCAGCTGGTCCCGGAAATCTAGAATGGCGCATATCACATCAATAGCGCGTTGAGCTAAAGACTAGCCCAGCCCAACTCCCCTGATCGGCGGACCTGTAAGGGCTGACAGGGCATTATTCGATACGAATTAATATTGGAAAAGCAAGTAAATTTTGGATTGCCCTCCCAAATGTGCTCTCGCCAACTTTGTTTGACAAACATCTCCCTAGTTACTGAGCCAGAACGAAGACCTTTATTTCTCCATGCCGTCTTGGAGCCAATCAAAGGTATTCAACAGATCAAACCGAAATCCCAAAGAATGCGGCAAAAGTGATCCAAAAGACTCTAGATCCGTCCCATTTCCTGTAACTGTGTTTAGATGCTGGTCTAGCACGCGCTGGATCAATGCTTGGCAGTCATTGCACATGATGCTGTTTGGCGCACTCGGGCCAACCCAGTTCAGAAACGCAGCGAGCAAACTCAGCTGCTGGACGATGTTCGACCGTGATAACTCAGAGTTTAGAGGGTGAGTGCCATAAAATGTTGGTCGAAGCAACTCTTGACAGAGGATGCCACCACCTGGGGCTGCATAAGCCATCAACTATGATTCTGTTAGAAACTTGGCACTCGATTAAACCGCAACAACTCACCAGCCATTCAAAATTACGCCGCATGTCGGCGAATCGATCTTTGTGTATCCAGAGAACAACTGTGACTCTGACTAAATCAAAGCTGGTGGTTAGCAAGTTGCCTTCGTCAACCCCACCGTGCTGAAGAAGCAGCCTCTCCACCAAAAAGATGTTTCGTAGATGAGCCAAGTAAGTCAAGATCCTGACGTAAAGAATCTTGATGTCAAGGTCGGGGTCAGATAAGTCCTTGTGGTTGTATACTAAGCTTGAGGGGTATTCGGAGAAGACTTTTAGTTGGCGTGCTTTGATGCTTCTAGCAGAATGTCAGCTGGTGTTTCTAAGAGGCTAGTAAACATACTCGAGGTAATTGAGTGTGATATTAGTATCGTTGCCGAGTGCAATCTCGACCAGTTCATCAAGGACATAGGACAATAATATGCGAGCCCTCATGAAAGTCACAGAGTGCACCTTCTTTTGCGTATTCCAGCCTCTCGCATCCAGTGTTTTCATAGCCCCAGCCAAGGTAGCCTCATCCGACATCAAATCTTCGTCTTGAAGATCCAGAGGAAGTCCAGTTGAGCAGTAGCGGCGACTTATGAGTGGAGGTCTACCAGAGAAGGAAACCACGGATTTGTCAGTGAAGAAGATGTAAGAAAAAAGACGCCGTTTGTATTCGGTGCAGAATGAAGGCGTTTCTTGTTGCGCTTGGGATTTTGACCCCCCCTGAGCGTGAAGTCCAAGGAAGATCATCATGGACACAGCCAAGCTGTGCGATTCCCAGAACGTAGAACCTGTCTTGTATCAGCATATGGTTCTCGGGCATGCAGCCGTGGACTTACTCGCGTCTCCGTAAATCAGCGTCCCAAGTGTACCCTTTCGACGGCAGAGATCAAGAAGGAGGGCGTTGCCCGCGGTAAAGTGACGTGAAATTTCGATACAGTAACCCAGACTGATCAAGGCAAGTTCGGTTGATTCTTTGTCCGGTATCCATTGCAGTTGGCGAGGATCAAGAGACCCCAGCGCATCTGATAGGCCCTCTATGTGAGCCCAAAGAAGACCAATTGCCTCCCATCGTAAGTTGTGACCGCAAAATTGGTCCATCCAGTCTTTTGCACTGGTCAAATCGTCTCTCATAGGCTGTGCTGTATTGCGGCATAGTACATCGGCAACCTTTTCTAGTGGGGAATCATGTTGACCAAAGTATGTAAATATGTCCTGGAGTGATTGAATGATGCGAGCCACCGCAGCATGGGTCCAGGATTTCTTGCTGGCTGACGAAGGATCGCCGTGGAAGACCATACAGGCGTCTCGTTGGCCTGGGAGATATTGCAGAACGAGAAGACACATCTGTCGAGTCGGGAGAGGCAGATCGTGAAATCCAATGTCCAACTGGGATTGATGCCGAGCCGTTTCTGACTCAACATTTTGAGAGCCGGGTTGTTCAAGAATGGAGAGGCTATCTCTGGTTTCTTTAAAGACGGAAGCATGACTTGTCGACCCGAGGTAGCCTGGGCCAAAAACGGAGTTGCGCATTGCTGTCCTAGAAGACTGAGATGATGGAGAAGATACTTCAGACTGTTCCGAGTAAAATTGAATTCTACTCCTCGATCGTGAAGTTGTCGTTGTATAAACGCATCGATTCGCCTCTCCTCGCTTTCGACATCGATCACAGCTAGGCCGAGTATGATCGCAAGCAACTTTGCGTGCTCGACATGGATCACAAGCTTCCAGTCTGCCGTTTGGCCTTCGAGGTGGATGGTCTTGAGTGGTTCTCATTTCAAGTTTTGGAAAAAGATTCAAATATGAGATGAAATGCACATATAAGTTGAAGGGGAGGAACTTGTTGAGTTTATGGTGCAGTAGCTCGGACCGAAGTTATGAGTTGAAGATGCTACTGGTTCGTTTTGTCTCGAAAACTGGGTATCCGGCTTCGGCTTCGGCTTCGGCTTGGTTTGCTTACAATTTCTATTGGTCTCAGGTATTCTTTTTGAAGATGCAACAATTGTCCAATCATTAATGGATGCTGGTTTTTTAACTCCCCAGGTTGGTTCTTCAGATACCAAGATGCATCGCGTTTTGGTTTCTTGAGTCCCGCACCAATGGTGCAAGGTCAAGTTCTGACTTCTCACAATGACCTCAACTTTACGAGAGCAATTTACAAGAAAAACAAGAAAATTACAAAGGATATCCTAATGACACATAATACTCGGTCTCTTTATTTCACATTTTAGTATTTCTATTCTATCTTCATAGCGACTTTTAGAAGAGGATACACTAACATTCTTGCACGGGTCGGATGTGAGCTATGGGCGGTTGTCCCCACCAAGGGCTGAGAAAAACCAACAATTATTTGTCCCCAGGCTTAACCAACTAGACGCAAAAAAAATTGGAGAAAACAAGAAAAAAATATGACACGCCTTGTACAAGAGTATGAGTATATCTTGCAACGCATATGCTCTCCCTGAGGATAATCTGTGGGTCACGGACCTGCAGCCCAGCCTCAAACCTAGCATTAGCGCGCAGGCGGGGTGCTGCTGAAAAGCGTAAAAGCGGCGGGGCATGGCCTGGACCTTTTTTCTGCCGTCGTCAAAATTTCTGTCGCAAAGCTCAGCTCAATCACGACGACAAAACATTTGCGACCATGGGCAAGAAGAGCTTCAGGGTACGACTTCCCCCCAACAACCCCGTAACGCCTCAATTGGCGCTCTGCTGACGTGAACGCGACATATAGGGAAAGAACAGAAGAGGCGGCGGCGGTGGCCGAGGAGGCGCGCAGGCTTCAGGTGGTTGGAGAGACTATCCTGTCATCCCCAAGGAGAACGAGAAGCTTCAGCGATTCTACGATACCTTGCTTCAGCTCCCCGAGGAGGAGAAGAATGCTTACTGGGAGGCTCTCAGACGCGAGCTCCCCAACAGCTTCAGGTTTTGCGGTTCTAAAGGGTGCGTTTCACGTGTCGCGGTGTCGCGAAAACTTCCTGCTAACCTTGTTCGCTGCACAGTCACGCCCTCACCGTCAAGGGCCTCCTTCAGACCAGATACATCCCCGAGATCGTTAACATCGAGCACCAGGATGGTCGCCCTGTCGAGCCCCCTCAGCCTGTGCCTTGGTACCCCGACGATTTGGCCTGGTGGATGACCACTCCCAAGAACGTCATCCGCAAGTTCCCTCCCTTCGCCGCGTTCCAAAAGTTCTTGGTCTCCGAGACGAGCGTTGGAAACATTAGCCGACAGGAAGTCGTCAGCATGATTCCTCCTCTGCTGATGGACCTTCGACCTGGCATGACCGTCCTGGACATGTGTGCCGCGCCTGGAAGCAAGGCGGCGCAGCTGCTTGAGATGATCCACCAGGGTGAGGAGGCTCGTGTTCGCAAGGTTCTGCGATCTTTCGCCAAGGAGGACGGTCTGGACCTCGGCGCCGAGACGCAGGACGAGATCGACGCCGATCTGGAAGCCGACCCTAGCGATGCCGGAAGAGCTACTGGTATGCTCATCGCCAACGACTCTGACTACAAGCGCGGCCACATGCTTGTCCATCAGTTGAAGCGACTCTCTTCCCCTAACCTTCTCGTTACGAACCACGATGCTACTCAGTTCCCCTCCATCAGGCTTCCCCCCAGGGAGGGTAACAGCAAGCCCACCTATCTCAAGTTCGACCGTATTCTGGCCGATGTCCCTTGCTCTGGTGACGGAACCCTGCGCAAGAACGCCAACATCTGGAAGGATTGGCAGCCTGGAAGCGCCCTGGGTCTGCACCAGACTCAGATCAGAATCCTGGTGCGAGCTCTTCAGCTGCTCAAGGTTGGCGGCCGTGTCGTCTTTTCCACCTGCAGCATGAACCCCGTCGAGAACGAGTCCGTCGTTGTTTCTGCCATTGAGCGATGTGGCGGCGCCGAAAACGTCGAAATCGTTGACTGCAGTAATGAGCTGCCCAACTTGAAGCGAAACCCTGGCATGAAGGACTGGAAGATCATGGATAAGAGTGCCAGGATCTGGAGCTCCTGGAAGGAGGTTGAGGACTTTGCCAAGGAGAGTCCCGATAACGTCATCCCCGGAAGAGTGGTCGAGACCATGTTCCCTCGGGTTGAGGGTTCTGACTGCGCCGATCTGCCCCTGGAACGCTGCATGAGAGTTTACCCCCACATGCAGGATACTGGTGGTTTCTTCATCACTGTTCTTGAGAAGAAGTCCGAGTTCAAGGCTAGAAATGAGAACGACCCCAAGTCTCAGGCCCAGCCCAAGGCCAACGGCGAGGCCGAGGCTGCTTCCGACAAGAAGGAGCCGGCCAAGGAGGAGACCGAGGCTGTCCCCGCCGCCACTGAGGCCGCCCCTGCTGCCGAGGAAGCCAAGCAGGAGGATGTCGCTATGGCAGATGCATCCACCAACGGAAATAAGAGGCCATTGGAGTCTGAGGATGCTGAGGATCAGCCCGCAAAGAAGGCCAAGACCGAGGTTGACTCGTCAGCTAGCGCCACCCCTGTTCCCCAGGCTCAGGCGAAGAACCAGGAGGGCAGCAAGCCTCGCCGAAATGGCCCTGTTGAGGAGCCTTTCAAGTACCTTGACCCGGCTCACCCAACTGTCCAGAACATCAAGGACTTCTACCACATCTCCAGCCGCTTCCCCGATGATCGGTACATGGTGCGAAATGAGATGGGTGAGCCCGCCAAAGCCATCTACTACACCAGCGCCCTTCTCAGGGACATCCTGAGCGAGAACGAGGGCCGTGGAATCAAGTTCATCCACGGTGGTGTCCGCATGTACATGAAGCAGGACGCTCCATCCGCCGAGGTCTGCCGATGGCGCATCCAGGCTGAGGGTATGCCCATTCTTCAGGGTTACGTCGGCGAGCCTCGCGTCGTCCATCTCCATAACAAGGAGACCTTCCGGAAGCTCCTCATCGAGATGTTCCCTCGCATTAACGACGGCAAGTGGGAGCGATTCGATGAGATTGGTGAGCGTGTCCGTGACATTGGCATGGGCTGCGCTGTGCTCCGCGTCGAGCCCGATGGCTCTGATCCCGACTTTGCTGAGCGTATGGCTCTGCCCATCTGGAAGAGCATTCACTCGCTTAACCTCATGTTGCCTAAGGAGGACCGATCTGCTATGCTTCTGCGTATCTTTAACGATACCTCCCCTCTTATCAACGTTACTCTGGAGAAGCAAAGGGTCGCCCAGCAAGCCAAGGAAGCTGAGGCTGGCGAGAAGGAGGCGGTTGACGTGGCGGATCTTCCTTCACCCGAGGAGACTGCCACGGAGCCAGCGAAGGAGGAGGTAGCGGGTGAGACCAAGGCGGAGGAGGAGGCGGCTTGAAATGAGAATGGTAAACTTGGTGTACACGTGTTTGATTAAATTTTGGTGTTGTTACAGTGTTTAAAATCATGGCCAGGGATGAACTCTTGATACAGATGGTATAATACATGGGACTTCCCCCAACGTGTCCAATTTACTCGTCCAAAAGACCGACGGTCCAGTGCACAATTCTGTCGACACCTTGACCGTTGATGGCGCTCACCGGGATGGCTGTGCAATCCTTGGTCCAGGCATTCTCGACGCCGCTGGGGTGCGGCTTGTCGCCCTTAGTGATGCCGTCGAGGTACGCCTTGAGCTCTTTGAAGTTTTCCTGAGTTTCTGGTAGATCGGCCTTGGTTGCCACAACGAACCACGGCTTTCCAGCAATCTGAAGAGCAGGTGTCACCGTAGAGTCGGGTAATCCGGTCTCATACTCAGAGGAGAGGTTCATGGGACCATCCATGTCTGAATCAAGGTCCCAGTCGACGCGCGAGTCGATTTCGCGGTCTGCCTCCTCCTCATCACGCATTTGGGCATACAAGCCGACCTCACGCCATAACGCATCCAGAGCCTTGACAGCATTGCCTGCTGCGAGGTCAATGACGAACGCAAGGACACCAGCACGCTCAACGTGACGCAGGAAAGCAATTCCGAGTCCGCGGTCCAGATGGGCACCCTCAATCAAACCCGGGATGTCAGCGATGCTGAAACGAGTGCGAGGCTCAGTCTCGACCTCCTCGGGTAGTCCCATCTGAGCGGGATAGCGGCGATAACTCTTGATAGTAGGTCGACCAGAATACTTATCAAGAACAACAGTGCCAATGTTGGGCTGCAGAGTCGTAAAAGCCCAGTTACCAACACGCGTACGGCTGTTGGTAATGGCACGAAGAAGGGTGCTTTTCCCAGCGTTAGGAAGACCCACCAGTCCAACGTCAGCAAGGAGTTTCAGCTCAAGCTCAATCTTCATACTGATGGCATCTTCCCCCTTGGTCGCAAACATTGGGCGGGGATGCGCTCGTGATGTGAAGTGAGGATTCCCCAAACCACCGATGCCGCCGGTTGCAAGGAGGATGGGCTTGGGCGTTGGACGAGACAGGTCCAGGTAGATCTTGGCCGGAGGTTGTTTATAGAGGCGATGGCGCTTCGGAAGTCGAGGGAAGACGGTTTGCTTGACATCCGTCTTGGACAGACCAGGGTATAGCAACCACTTGCGACGCTCGGGGTTCAGGTCTTCTTCCTCATCCTCCTCAACCTCATTTTCCTCCTCTTCGTATACTTCTTCACCATCTTCTTCCCTCTTTTTCCTTTCCATAGCAGCCAATCGCTCTTCCCTTTTGCGCTGCTTCTCCTGGACGCGCCACAACCGCATATCCATCTCCTCATCAGCGACGGGATCCTCACGCTCCAGTTCACGCACAACCGTTCCCACAGGCACAGTTATGATGACGTCTTCTCCCCGAGTACCACTTTTTGCGCTTCCCTGACCATGCTTCCCCCGGCCCGCACGAATAAAGCGCTTCCGCGCAAGCTTGTGAAGCGAGGTCTCACCATGGGCGGCTTGGATATAGACGTTGCCTCCATGACCGCCGTCGCCGCCATTGGGAGGGCCCTCGGCGAGATAAGCCTCACGCAAAAAGGAGATACATCCATTTCCACCTCGGCCAGCATACAGGCTCAGCTGGGCTTTGTCGGAGAAGCTTGGAGCAGCATAGTCGTCGGGAGCTGGGTTGAGTCGTGTCTCCGGAAGGTCATTGACGGTCGAGTTGTAGCGGCGTCGTAGAGCTGTTGCCCCTGCAAAGGCGTGCCTTGACGCAAACAGCGACGGGTAGAGAAATGGGAGGAAAGGAGCCGACGCGCTCGGACAACGCGGAGCCATGGCTGATAATTGAGCGACAAGCTCGTGCTTGAATCAAGCAATGATTTGATGTTTGAAGCTCATTGACGCCAGAGCTTGGCCAAAATTTCTCCGATAAGAGCGGGGCCTCGGCGAGCAGGTGCCTTCACGGGAGAGCTATCCATAGATCTACACCATCGCAAACAGACATCTCACGGGTATCTCAGCCTAGGAAAGTCTAATCTTTAAGAAGGGGAGGACTAGGTTGAATCATGCCTTTCACTCATTCTATTCGTAGAAGACTGCCTTGCTATATTCCTTGTCGTCCAATCTTGATCGTGATGTTACCGCGCTTCCCCGCCGTTGTCAGGAATACGTCCCAAAAGGGAAAGAGGACTTTAGTGAATGTAGGCAACCGCGCATGCTTCCAGGTGCTGTATGCCTCAGGTTATTATCTAGGACTCTCTCGTGAAACTACTAAGGTAGTCAGGAGCGTTCGTTTTAAAGCCATGGATTTCTTCCTTTTCTTCTTCCGTCCCTCTTCGCCGCAAACAATGGACGATAGCCGATACCGGGTTTCGACCGTCTTCGCTCATCTGACACAATCAACGTCCCATTGCCACTAGTCGATGCGAGCAAAATGCATTGCCCTCACGGACCTTGTACCCGAGAAGTAGCTCTGCGATTTGCCGAACGCTTTGGCCGGTTCTGAAAGCACAAGCCAGGCTGTACAACCACGCAAATGTCAGTATCTTGTTGATTGGGATCTTGTCCTTTCATCCCATACTCGAAACTAACAGTGATATTGTTGATAGCTCGCGAATCAGCGACCCTTCCTCGATAGTTTGCCAATCAATGGACTTTCCAACCTCCCCCTGGCCGTTCGTCTCGCCTCGCCCCGTTCGGGATCCTGCAGCCAGACTGTAATGGCCCATAGTTGGCGCCGATTGCCATTCGGCCAGCAAGTGGACTGAGACCGACCGACCAGCCCCCGATAGTGATGGGATGGAACAGCAAGCGGCTGCTGACGCCAAAATGCGGTGAATCGGTGTTGCAGCGGATGGCAGCGCCAACGGAACCAAACGAGGCTCTTGTGCTCTCCCTCACATCCATGGACTGAGTCCTCTGTTCCCTCTCCGCCGCCAGTTTGCCTCTACGCTGGGGCTCCTTGCTGCTGACTCTCCATCTCTATTCGTCCATTCTCGCAAACGGTGCCCTGGCTCACCACCTCCAGCCCAACCGACTCCTCATTTGTCAAGCCCGACCATCTCCCGCCTTCTTTTAAGTTCGTCGGTTGGTTCAGCTCTGAGACTCGCTTCTCTACATGAAGCCCAGCCCAGCAGCCCTCCATCTCTTGGACTCGGTCAACTTCGTCCCAGTTCCTCACGTCCACGTTCCACTCACCCTCGACCTCCACCCCCTCCTAGAGTGGTACTGCTGCTGCTTCTGCTGCTGCTCGTCAACACCACTTCCCGGCAGCGACACCTGAGCCGCAGCATCGCCCAACGACAGTTCGCCGCCATCGACCCCTCCCTTGTACCAGCTCGAGGTCATTGGGTCAGCCTGCATACGCTCCGTGGTCCCGCATTCGAGCCACGACTGTAGACGTGGTCCGGCCGTCCTCATTCGATCTCTCCACATAGCTTCCTTCGCTTCCCCACGCGACTTCTTCCATCTCGCTCTTCAGTTTCTCCCTCCCCTTCCAGCTCGAGCCCCGAGAGCTGCTGGTGCTTGCCTTGCAGGATACATACTGGCTCCAGCGAAACAGCTGCTCTCTTCCCCCGTCTGCTGGTGTTGAACGGGCATACCAGACCATTTTCACGCCTGGTCTCGTTATCTCCTTACCGCCACGCCCGACAGACTCTAACACGGACGGCTCGTGCCTTTTAGCTACTGGTAGGTCAGTTTTTGACTCTTCTCTCCTCTGCAATTACACTTCCTGGCCCCCATCCCCGGCCTACGTCGTGCAATCTCGTCATCACTGGCCCTCTCTCCTACATCACACCTCATGAAATACGCCTGCGGGGCTGGAGGGGGATCTCAAACCTACCTTCACGTCGATGTCATGAGTTGACCGCCCGTTGCACACGACCCTACCCATCTACCTACCTACCTACTTTCCCGACTCGACTCGTCGACCCTCTATACGGCTTCGTCGCCGCCGATTTGTCTGCCTCCTCCGCTAAGATGTATACCAGAAATTATCCGTTTGGCAAGCCCACCACGTACAGGATGGATCCCGATTGCGCGATATGCCATGCTCCGGCATCAATGGCATGCGATTGCGAGGCCAAGGGACTTGATGTTGCCGTCAAGCAGGCCGAAGACCGCATGATGCGGTCGATATACACAGAGATACGGTTCGCAAGCCTGACCTGTTATGAATCCCGACGTCGAGTCAATCCTAACTCTACATTTTGACAGATCTTGGGTCCGAGGACATGCACAGGACTACATCCTCGAGTACTTCCGCCTCCTCACCGATCAACGTAAGACGGCACACTCTGCCCACTTGGACCGTATCACCGCCCACGCATATCACTATTATCACGCACCACCTCACCCGACGCAGATTGCCGAAGCTCAAGCTTCCCTCAAGCGCGGCATTGATGAAGATTGGCAAGCGAGCGTACAGCGATACCCCGAAGTTCTTGAGTATTTCTTTGGCCTCGTTGAATTGACCCTGCCGGCGGAGGATGAGCCCGCAGTCAAGGATCCGCCTCTGGGTTCACTGCAAAACTTCCGCAAGGTAAACCGTCGAAGTGGAAGCGGAGGCGCCGGCGGCGGTGGTCCAGGAGGCGGTGGTTCTGCAGCCGTTGCACCCGTCGGATACCGCGACCCAGCCGCACTTCACTCTCAAACACCTCCTCCCATGCCCCGACTCGACCGCCGTACTCCAGGCCCCCGAGAGAGGCGACCTTCTGGCTTCGGGCCTCCTCCGCCACCGCCCACAGCGTCTTATTATCCCGGCTATTGAAAGCGGCCACGACGGACGGACATTGCCAAAGCCATCCATACACAGCCGCTGCAAGGCATGCATGCAATGCAGCCAAATCATATCATTACGACTACTACGAACATCACGACCATTGCATAATTGGGGCGTGGAGTATTACCGGCATAACAGACCAAAGTGGCATCATCATCGAGGATTCTCAAAGTTTGGGCCAAAGTTTCCACCTGTGTTGGACTAGAAGCCTCCCCGGTCTGGCAGTATTTTCATTTGGAGTATTGGTTGGGGTTTACCAAAGTTGGGCATATTTGTATTTGAAGTCAAGCAAAATACCACGCCGCAGAAGGCAATATTTCACTCAACTACGAGCAGAGCAGAACACCCCCAACCCATCACGGTCACAGACCCAATGGCCTGCCGAACGAGAGACAGACAGTTGCCGCACGCAGGCAAGCAAGCGAGCGAGCAGGCGAGCAAGCAAGCAGGCAGGCCAGACCGGCAGCATTTCTTGGCTGGAGGAGTGGGGGATGGATGATCAAAAGAGGGGCGTCCGAGTGCAGCTGAGGCCATAGCGATAGGCCGAAGACGAGCTGGGGGCTGGCTAGTGCCATGCCCATACCTGCATATTGCTTCAACCTATTATCCGCGGATCTATTTGTCTACAGTGAGACAACGGGGCTTTTGCAAGGTTCGAATGCGGTTGGTGGTCATTGATGCACTCATGCAGGGCAACACCAAAAGAGACGATCAACCAACCGAGTGCATATGCCCGATGCATGCCAACTCAAGTCTACTCTCTTTACTCCTCATGACCCTTCATCAGGCTCTCCCCATGAGGTGGTAAGCGAGCGATTGACCAGGAGGAGGGTCGAGATCGGCAAGATATTCGATAGCCGAACATGAATCACATCACGCAAATAACTGTCCAAGCATCCCCAGATTGAACCAACTGTATTTTTTTTTCTTCATCTCTCGTTCTTCTTTCTTGCGCATCACCTTCGTGAAAAAACAGCGCCTAATTACAAAACAGCACGACAAGCGCTTTTATATTCGACCAGGAGGTTGGTTATATAGGTAGAGAGGGAGGGAAAAGTGTTGAAGCGGCAAGAGACTCGGCATAATTAGCCCGTTGGCCAAGCGAGCTTCGAATAACGTTTGAGGGCGCCTCAAGAATTAATTCGACATACCGAGGGGGTGGCGCGAGGAACGTTCAGAGAGATTGATGCGGAAAAGACGAAAGACGGGGGAGTAAGTGGTGAGTGTGGTGGTGGTGGGTGGGAGATTCGTGGATGGCCCCAGCATGGTCGGCTTGGGAGAATACCGACGAGCGGAATAGAGATTGCATCAGAAGGCTTACGACTCCTGCTTCTCAGCAATCGAAGTCTCCTTCAGGTCAGAGGTAACCTCCTCGACCTTCTCGCCGTTGGCCTCGGCGGCCTCGAGCTCAGCAATCTCCTTCTTGGCCTTCTCAATGTTCTGCGTTCGACATCAGTATACTGGACTCCACATGACTAACTCGGGGGTAAAATGGAAGATACTTACACGCTTGGTCTGGGCCTCCTGGTCGTTCTTCCAGAAGTCGAGCTTGGCGCGGACCTTCTCAGTAACGCCGGGGATATCCAGAGCACTCATGGGAGGGTCAATACCCATAGCGGCGCAATCCTCGACAACGGAGGGAGGGACATTGAAGAACTTAGATGAGGCAGCATGGCCACCCTTCTTGCCCTTCTTTCCCTTCTTGACAGCAGAGAAGTACTCATCCTCACGGTCCTCCTTGCGGACGAGCTTAGTGCCCTTGAGGCCAGCCTCATCGACACTTCGCTGAGCCTGAGCTCCGAGACCAGTGTCGGCCATCAGGGGACCCTTCTCAACCTTGTGGTTGGGGTCGAGGAACTGGAGAAGGCTGTTGGCACGGCGAATCTCATCAAGGTAAGCAGGGTCGCTGGCATCACCCAGGCGGCGCTCAGCCTCAGCCTTCTTGCGCTCCTGGATGTGACGCTCGTGCTCAGCCCTCTGCTTCTCGCGGTAGCGCTCACGGGCCTCACGCTCGTAGGACTGGAAAGCCTTCTTCTGGCCGTAGTAGTCGTCCTTGAGCTTGCGGATGGCAGTGTACTTCTCCTGCTGCTCAGCCTGGAGCTTGGTGCGCTCGTCACGGAGGCTCGAAAGACCCTTGTAAGCCTCATCCTGCTCAGCCTTGATGGCATCAAGCTCAGTCTGGATCTTAGTGTACTGCTCCGACATGGCCTTCTGCTCGGGATCGTCCATGCTGTCCTTAATCTCCTTGATCTTGGCGCGCAGGTCGTCAATCTGCTTCTGGGAGTCCTCGAACTGTCCGAAGTTCTTGCGAATCTTTCGGAGGCTGGAGATATCGGAAAGAGCCTTCTTCTCGTCGACCAGCTTCATGGTACCGGAGTTGACCTGCTTGTCAAGAGTGGCGATCTGGCGGTCGACATCCTCGAGGGTCTTGTAAGGAACCTTGGCCTTTGCAGTCTTCTGCTCGGCGATCCTGCTGCGAACTTGCTCATCGAGGCGCTTGATCTGATCGAGCTTGGTAGTACGGGCGTTCTTGCCTCCGGCCTGCTTCTGGCGGATCTCGTTGGCCTGAGCAATGAGCTCCTGTCGTCGCTTCTGAGTCGGGCTGGGCTGGTCCTTGTTCTTGTTGGGCATAGCGATATCGATCTTGGCCTTGACAGCAGCCTATAGAGAGTAATTGTGTCAGTCGGTGTAAACCCCTTGGCCAGCACATGAGCCCACAGGTGTGGAACCTGGGCTGATAGGTATAGCCATTGCTCGAGGAGGGAGGGAATTGAAGCCGTACCAGACGGTCCATAGAAGCCTTGTGGTCCTTCTCGGCCTTTGCGAGAGCCTCCTTGAAGGCATTCTCGTCAGGCTTGGTAGGACGAACGTGGGCTTGCTTGTCGGCCGCCGCAGGGGCGGGAGCAGTCGCAGTCTCGGCCATTGTGAAGTAGCGGATACCAGAGAGGAAAACGGTGAGGAGCAGAGGTTGAAGCCGGGAGCGAAGCTGCTCGAGATGGCTTTTTGATTAGCAAAAGTAAAGGTGAGGGCAACGACACGTGTTGTCAGAGAGGGAAGTACTGTACTTGTCACAGTAAGAGAGGAGAGAGAGGAGGAGGTGGACGAAAAAAAAAGGATATGCTGCCCCCCCAAAAGTAGGTAATTAAGGTACCCAAGTCACCACTTTCTGCTTCTGGACCCGTGTCTGGTTTGCGATCAATTTTGAGCCGTTGGGGCCCGTGCGTTCACTGTTTTCTTTGTCTTCGGGGGAAGCTCAGGTCCTGCTGGTGGCCTTTTTTAGGGGTGTCCCCTTCCCTTGGAGTCGGGTTGTTCTCCCCTAGCGTCCACTGGAAGGGAAGCCCCGAGACCACTGAAAGGACTGGACCCGGCCGCTGGACCTATGCTGTGCTCCGGCGGCGGTGCCTGGACGGACCTTGTCTCCGTCTGTCTGGGGCGGGCTGGCACCTGGCGGGCAGGGGTTGGGGTTACTCTTCCTTCCCACTTTTTGACTCAAGGTTTAGACTTCCGGTGTTCAGTGGCTGGTGCACACCCTACGCCATGATCCAACTGTGGCTGTATCTGTCACTTTTTTTTTTTGTGGCGCAGAGTCACATGACCCTATCAGACGCTTAGACCCACTCAAGGACTTTTACAGCGCCGACGGCATGCAAGGCTGTGAAGGTGACCGCAGAAACTTTGAACTTTTGAAGCCCGCGAAACCGCAAACCCACACGTAATCGATCACAATAACCTCCTCTGCCTCGACTTTGCAATCTTTTATCCGAAACACAATACATCATGGATATCGATCACGTTCCTACCGATGCTAGGTCCAAGGAGGTTGTCCGGCTCTGGCGAGCGTGGAGGACTGTTCACGAGATGGTCGCGGATCGAGTATGTCTTTTTCGTTGAATGAGGGCGCGCAACGCTTATCGCGCGTCTCTTGTTTGTGTCATAAAACACGCGAGACTGACATTGATGATAAAGGAATACGAACTTGCTGAGGAGGAAGTCAAGATCTCGCTCGACCGCTTTCGCGACGAGTACTGTAACCCCGACGGCTCGATCAAGTAAGAAAACAAAGAACCTCCCCCATCCTCGCGATTACAAAAGACACACACATACACAGAGAAAACATCGCAACTAACGTCTCTCGTCAACATCTAGCCGCGCAAAGCTTCAATTCTCAGCCCGTCCAAGCGAATCCATGCTGAGAAAGTTCACCCCCCCAGCGACCGCCGACAAGCCCGACCCAGTGCCAGACTGCGGCCCCATCTGGGTCGAGTTCCTGGCCGACAAGACGTTCGGCGTGAGCCAGATCCGCCAGTTCGCGACGTACGTCATCACGAACCACTACAAGACGGGAATCATGGTCACCCACGTTCCCCTGTCCCCGGCGGCCCGCAAGTCACTCGCCAGCGTGGAGTCCCTGGCAAAGATTGAGTGCTTCCTCGAGGACGACCTTCTCGTCAACATTACCCACCACGAGCTCGTCCCCAAGCACGTTCTTCTCTCCCGCGACGAGAAGATTGCCCTCCTCAAGCGGTACCGTCTCAAGGAGACTCAGCTGCCTCGTATCCTGCAGCGAGATCCTGTCGCTCGCTACCTGGGTCTTAAGAGAGGTCACGTCGTCAAGATTATCCGTACCAGTGAAACGGCTGGACGGTATGCCAGTTACCGACTGTGTGTATAGACGATGAGCAGAGGGAGGCAAGGCAAAGGGGGATGTTATAGCATGCGGGGACGAGATGTCTGGTTGGATCAGGGAAGGATGGAGGCGTCAATCAACTGTAATTGAGGTTCTAAAAAGCTGGCGTTTCAGGGGTTTTATGTATGTTGCGCGATGCCGTAGCAAAGCCAATGAAGGATTATCATCTAGAAAGCTGCTACTATGTGAAATGTTGGTGTTCAAGGGCAAATCATCTCTTGTCACTACACGCAGTCTTTATCACATTAATCACGAAACACCAACATAGGCAATACAAGAATGTATGTCAACGAGACATGTTTGTCATCATATGGATCAATATTATCCTATATAAATGCTCCCAAGAGCCAATAAACAATGTCCTAAATCCTTCCAGTTCCATCCATCCAATGTAAAACTTGGCTTTCGCCGGGGTATATATAACCAATATCCATCAACCCATTCGTCCATTCGTCCATTCATCCAGACCAACCGGATGACCCAAAACCCAAAAGAAGCCGACGTAAAAAACGTCGGTCGGAATAATAAACCCTAGGTATCAACCATTGCGTAGGCGCCCAAAGCCCGCGCCTCTCTCATGTGCCTCTGAGATAAAGAAAAGTCATCATGGCATCCATCTTTGCACATTATTACCCCGTCGTGCCATCCATCCCTTTCCATGGGGATCCTCCCCCATGCTATAAACGCCAACCGGTCGTCGCCATATCTACTCCAAGGGCGGTCCGGGAAAAAAGAATCGTGGTAAAACATATCGCTATCGTCGTAAGGCGTATCGTTGGCCATAGTATAAGTATATCGTAGAAGATAAAAATCTCCGACCTCAATCGTTGGTGAAAGTTGATCTCCTAACTCAGGAGACCTCCTGGATCTCTGAGCTCCGCTTCGGGCTTCCCGTGAGCATTGTACCGTGTCTCTTGCTGCGACTGAGCTATCGGCTGCAGCTCGGTACCTCCAGACTTGGATTTGGATCGGCCTTGTCTCGTGTTAAGAGGGCCAAACATACCCCCAAGGTCTTGGAGGAGTGCAGTAGAGCCACGGCGAAATCCTCCCGTGCTAGCCGGCAATGAGGGCGTAGGAGGAGTGTGCTCTGGTATTGATTCGTCCTTGTTGGAAGAATCGCGGCTATCATGACGGAAGCTTCCGCTGCCCTCTCTGGGAGTGTCAAGAAGCCCACCGACATCAAAGAATGAGACTCTTCTTGGTGTAATACCGGAATCACTCCTTGACTGGGCGAGAGCATCATGGGGCAACAAAGAGTCGTCACTCCGCTCTGCATTGCTGCGCTGCCGTTGCGGGAATTGCCAACGTTCGAGGTCCTGGTCCAGTTTCCGGGCAATGGGAGCGGGTGTGTACTGGAAGATGCCGCTATCGCTGTTGTTGTCTGGCTGATCGCGAAGCTCAGGGTCAACGGTCATACCAACATCTCGGACCAGGTCCTCGTCACTTCCCCAGTGGCGATGCAAAGTTGGACGCCTAGGATGGAGCGAGGGATCCAGAGATTCGGCCACGGAGGTTCGTCGGAACTTTTGCTTCTTCAAGCCTCGGTCCCGCATAAAAGAACCCAAAACCAGTGAGTTAGCCGCGGCCGTAGCGAACAGGAGCTCCACTGAGGCGAGAAGTGATCGGTACTGCTGGCGGCCATCTTCTTGGATAATATGTGGCACTCGGTAGAGAGTGACGCCCACAACGGACAAGCTAAGGGAGAAAAGCAGCACAAGCTGAAACTTTCTCTTGAGCGTCATTGAGCTCGTGACAATGATAGGAATGGGGAAGATGACGAGTAGCAGATCGGTCAAAACGTTGCAGACAGCCATCGTAATAAGCTGCACATAGCCCTGGCGACATTGACCACCGGGGTCGGGCAACACCTGCCAGTAACTGCGGAAAGGACGGCATTCGATAAGATCGCTAATGACGACTGCGACAAAGGTGACTGCGAGGATGATTCGGATGGCGTATAGAGAAGTCTGCCATGCTCGTTCCCACGTGGCACGAGTTAATCGGTGGAGAAACTCAAGAATGGCCGTCTTGAGCACCCAGAGACTATTCGAGGAGTCAGTCAGCATCTAAAACTCGACAAACGTTGGGGCACGGTTAGACGTGGCGGGCGGGATGTGGGCAAAGCAAGGGGATGAGAAAGGGCGCGCCACATACGTTGCGGCGTAGAAAACCCTGCTGGCCAACACGAGGCCGCTTGCGATGGTTTTTTGACGGATTTGCTCATCTGTGAGCTCGACACCGTCGAATTGAGCATTATTGGTTCCGTAGATGAGGATATAGTGGACGCATGCCATTCGAGCATACAATGGAATCAAGGCGAGTGCGGCGACACGGTCCTCAGTAAAGAGTCGTTCGGTTCGGATGAAGCGACCTGCAAGTCGCAATAGGATAATGAGGGTGCAAAACGAGGTCGCCCACCAACAGACAAGCAATGTCGGCTTGTCATACTTGAATTCGCGAAGGGCTGGAGGATCCGAGTAGAGCGTCATGGCTACGTCGGCGGCCCGCGCTCGTCGTCCTCCGCAGAGGGCTCGACGAGCGAGGTGAACGAAACGGCTTCAGGCTTATAACTCGATCAGAGGTTTCGGATGGGCCGACGTAGGAGGCCGAGAATGCGGTACTGTTTGGCCGGCTGTTGGATCTGATACGCCTCGAGGATTCAGCTCAACATGAGGCGGCCGGCGATGGCACTTGAGCGGTGGTAGTAACGGCACAAGCGATGGATGCATGAAAATAGAGGCCTTCGGTGCGAGATCAAGAGCATCGATAGATCGGTGCACGGACAATGGGGGTTCAGGACAAGATTGTCGTCAAGGTCGAGGTCAAAGACTAGGTAGCGAGAGTCGTTGAGGACGCATTCGCAAAGATGGTCGATCCGGTATGGCCAACTTGATTCTGCGAGTGGCAAGGGGCCAAGGTGATGGTTCGCGCCGGTCAATCGTCTCGCAGTCGGTCAAGGAGTGAGGAAGAAGGCTGTGGACAAGGCTCAAGACGATGTCAAAAGAAGAATGAATGTAGGAGAGAGTTGGGAGGGTGAGATAAGAGATGAGTGGGAGTGTCCAAGGGTGGAGGCGGACAAGGTGCGGCTTGTCCCCAAGATATTGCGGAGGCGAGGAGTGTGGGCGAATCGACTCGACCCGGTTGTCTATCCGGAGGGCACAGTAGCGTCGACGGTCGAGTCCTCGAGTTGCACACAGACAACAACCAACGCCCGTCACCCAAGGCCAGGCCTGGAGCCCCGTCCATCATCTGTGGCCCTGTGCTGTGGGCTCTGGAGAGGACGGGAGGGTGTCTTGGGCGTTGGCCACCACCCACTGACTGGGCTTGTGGGGAGGGCCCAGGATGGGGAGTGAGAGGCCAGGGCATCCAAGACCAAAAGCGCAGCACCCAACCCGTGCTCCACCGGGGCTAGACCAACGAGTCCTGACGAAGATGTTGTTGGCTTAGCGCGCTTGGGGTCTTGGGGGGTCGTGGGACTCGCACGACCTGGGGGCACGCTACTTTGGTGATTCGGCGGCTCACTCAGCCATGAGGCGTTGCGTTGACACGACCGACCGTCGACGGTGAGCAGCAGGCAAAGAGCGAACAAAAGCCACCTTTGATGCGAGGATCGGATCAGGAGACGTCCTAAGACACGACATCCGCGTCTAGACATTGACGGTCTGTACATCCCTAGCATAGCCTGCCTAGTCAGGAAAAAGATAAGCTCGGTGACCCGGAAGTCTAAAGAACCTTCAAAGATAGCTAGGCTCACTCTTCACACCGACATGTGTGAACAACACTGGCGGCGGCTGTTGGAGCCGCGCGGTCCCAAGACACAAGACATCAATGCATAGACAGACACTTGCAAGAGAATCACAGCCACTCCAGCCCGCCAGCTTCAGCCGGTGAAGTCGAGGATAACCTTGGGATGGGGCCAGGGACCTGTCAACGAGGTGGCAGGGCGAAGTGACGTGGGCGTTCTGGGCTATTGTCTTGGACTACCGTAGCGCCATTCACTTGAAGAAACCGTTACGTTGAAGAGATCTCGGCGCCATGTCGATCACATTCCGCGCGCCAAAGTGTGTCTCTGCGCCAAGTGAGACTGAGACTGGCACCCAAGTTGTTGTGGAATCAAGAGAGTGCCGACAGCACGGTTTGACTGACGCTCGAGAGCCAGCCTACCTCCAGACAGCTCGTGGCCCCCATCTTTTCAGGGTTTCCCTCTGCTGCTTCAAATTTGAATGGGGGTTACTGATTGCAGCTCTGGGCGCAGGCGACAGGGCGGGTCATGCTTTGGTGAGGGTCCGGGGTACCTGGAACTGGTCATGCAGATACCTAACGCTGTTCGCGGAGGAGAGGGAAACTGGTGATTTGCCACTCTGCCCTCTTGTACCACCCAATGTACCCGATAGCTGCCCCGTTGTGGCTGCCTCTCGGTGGGCGGTGCGGTTCCGTAGCCGACCCCCGGATGCCGAGAGATAGTCATGACCGGGGCCTGAGTTTTCAATCGCCGGGGATTGGCCGACTCGAGATCCGTCACTGAGGCCTTTTGCTTGGACTGGACCAGGATGGTTGAGATGCTGCACCGATAACTGAGGGAATCTTGTGAGGCTTCTTCACCTGTCAAGGCGGAAGTGCCCGATGGCTGTTGGTGCCGGAAAATTGATTACCATGTTTGGTGTTCCGAGGACCCTGCCGCGGTGAATTTCGAGGTTTCGCTGTCACCCACGCGGTTCAAGCATCTGATGCGCTTTTCTTCTTTAGCTTTTTTCCGTAGAACCTCGGCAAAGCTGGGCTTTCGTGTGCCATGTTACCAGCCGTCAGACTTGGCCGTATGCTCTGTCAGTATCTATCTCTTCTGTTGCTTGTCAGCCAGCGTTGGAAGTCAATGTCTTTCATCATGGTCCACAGCTTGAAACTTGTCCTAGCCTTCCATCGCAGGCCACGGTGGGGGAAATGCCCGTTCGCTGGTTCGATGGCTTGGATGGCTGGAACAAAGACTCTGCCAGAAATCAAACATCCAATGCGAGGCGGGCATTCCCCCAGGTCCAAACGTGCAGCAGGGTTCCCTTCAACAGGGCCCATTACATCACGCGACAATGTCGTACTGCCCACCTCTGAATGTGAGCCAAGCAGGCAGCCCAGTTTCTTTCCCTGGTTAACGTCGTACCTTGATCCTTTGGGATTCATCCAAGTTGCCCTGAGCAAGCCTGGCCCTTGATTGAGCAACTCGTCTCGGGCTGTCATATCCTAGAAGTGCTTCTAAGCCGTACCGCGTATGCTCCCGAGTGGCTGCTCCAAACGTTACCCGCCCCCCGTCCAACCGTTCTGCTGGGACTGATCTGCTGGGTACGAGCATGCTCTATCGGCAACGGGTGGGAGCTTAAAGAGGATGTTGTTTGGAGAGAGAATGATTGACTGTGCAAGTTGAGGTTACACAGGTAGACAGGGCAGATTGAGTTCTCCTTGAAACGGGCAGGTCCTCTCGTTGCTCCTTCTATCACCCATATCGAAACTTGGTACTTGAACTTTTGGGAAACACCCTCTTCCAAAAGCAGCACCAACGCCTCATCCCACAACAACCCCTTCACACGACATGTCGAAAAAACCTACTCTGACGAGGGTCTTGGATTCTTACGTATCACCACTTAATCATAGCATCCCGCCCAAATGGGTTTTCGCCCCTCTCTTATCTGCGCCCATCTCCACACCTCACGATGCGCGCATCTGCCCTATCTCTTGGGTGGATTCCTTGGGCTGCACCTGATGGCGATGCACCTGCGGCCTGTCTGTGCCTGGAACTGCGCTTGTGCCTCTGTCTCCATCGTTCCCGTCGACTGGCGCCCGCAGCGCAGAGAGCTACCGTTTGATGAAGACGCCAGGCCAAGCACATGCCCAGATGTCGCTTCCAACAATGATCCATCCCAGGTGTGTTTTTGGTCTGATATCAAGTCAGGGGTCATATCAGACCTGCCACAGCTCCAATCTCTACCCGTGCCAAGCCCTTCAGCTACTGGCCGAAAAGCCGTGCCGTGCTCGTGTACTGGCCTTGTCGATTAACAGAGTTCAGGCTTTCCAGTGCTCCGTACGTCGATACACAGGTGATGCTCTCAGCCCTGGAAGCTACTGTACCATCCAAACGAATTCGAGGAGATCGCCGCGCGGCCCGATTCCGTCCACAGCACAAACCCAGGTTGCGCTCAGGCTCAATTCTCATACTCATACATCTCCGTCCGTTCCATGTTCGCTAGGTCTTTGCACCATACACCCGGGACTACGACGCAGGGTGTCTTTGTGACACGTATCACGGACTCGTTCACGTATTCTGCCTCGTCTCGCTCGTTGTGCCGCCTCCCCAAACTCCAATCCAGCCGAGGCAGAGGAGGGGTATGCGCGTACTCGTGATGCTCATGTCCCTTCCCGTCCCGTCCCTTCGCATCCCATCAGCCACATGTCCTTGCTACCTTCGGCGCGTCTACGGTCCCCAAAAGAGCAAGGCACATGGCTAGCGAATTTCACCTTGTCTGCTCCCTGTTGCACAATCCTCTACGGAGTATTGTGCCCTGGTCTGCCCGCCTCTGCATGGTAGCCTACCTACGATGCCGGCAATTCGACCATGTCAGTTGGTGACCGCCCTCTGGTCAAGGCTTCGAATTCAAGGCTCGTTGCCATTTTGCAGGTCTCTCAGAGCAAACATTCATTGGCCAACCGATGCGAGGTGGAGAGCCATGTCGACCCCTTAACTCCGAATATTATTGAAGGCTGGATCGAAGTTTCGCCATCATGATAGGCCTGGCGACTGGGTTACCATCCTATCCACTAGCTCGACGATGTTCAGCATCTGGAAGCTTTCTAGACCAGCGCCATCTCAGCCTCCGGAAGCTTTTACCCTGCTATGGCTTTTCAGCTCAGCCGACCGATCCGTAGCAGATAAACAGCTCCTTTCACATTACCTCGCCATCTCGCCTGGCGCATGTCACCGTCCCCCACGACATGATTCATGCCTTTTCCTAGCTTGGCAGCTGGGCTTCTGCAATCTTTCCCTCCCCGCGTCCTCTTGGATCATGGCCGCCACCTTAATTGCGTGCGCAACGGTCGTCCAGGGATAACTAGCTTGTCATGCAACACACTAGCGAAGCGATGGAGCAGTAGATGGCTTGGCCGGGCTTGGCTAGAACATGACTAGAAACACGACGAAAACTCAAACCAGATGGCCATGGGCCCGATACCGGGACGCCTTGAACTGACTCGTTCAGCTTCAGGAGAGAGACGAACAAACAACCACAACGATTCCCAACAAGTGTCGATAAGTCGTCCTCGATATCAGTCTGGCTTGGCTAGCGGCCTCGTGGCTTCGCTCTACCCCAATCTCCCCACAAGCCACCGTCCAACATATCCGTCATCACTGGACGTCCTGTCACCCTGTCCCAAGCCCGATGATCGTCGTCACGTTTAGGCTTGCTTGCAGATTCGTGTGGCTGTCTTCGTATCAATCACCTTCCTTTCTCGGACACAGCGTCTCATGGACCCTTACAACACCGTCAACCGTGCGAGGCTGACACTTGCTGAACGTCACTGTTGCGATCGGTAGATACCGGATTTCTAGCGGCAGCTGTGATCTTCTAACCCCCGTCACGGCGGGTCGATCAGGAACCATCATCTGCGTTGTGTTGCTGCAATGCCGACATGCTTCAACTTGTTCAACAAAAGCCTCAGCTGCCATGCCGGGCCATGATCTACCACCACACTAGACCAACTGCAGCTCCTCCACGGCCGTCTTGATCTGCTCCTTGCCAGCCCGGCCCCAGTCCACACCCTTCAGCCTCTCGCCAGCCTCTTCTTGATCCCCAACGAGACCCCAGAGCCCATCCACCACCATACTCCTAACTTTAGGCCAGGGATGATACAACAGTGCACCTAGCCGTTTCCTAGCCTCCTGCACGCCTGCCTCTGCACCCTCCTGGTCACCCATGGATGCCACGCCGCTGTAGACCCTGATACACGCCTCGAGCTTGCGTACGTTACCTGTCTTGTAGCCAGCCTTTTGGGTCTGCAGGCATAGACTGCGGAAATTGACGGCACTACCCTGGAAGAGCTTCACGTGGAAGAGGAATGCAGTGATCTCCAGGGTTGGCACAATGACTCTGTCCTGCCCCTGTCGGGTCTTGAGATTTTGAAGTAGCGCCTGGCAAACGAGTTCGAGGTTCTCTTGACTGGTCTCGCAGAACTCGCAGAGTGCGGCTCGGCTGGCGATGACCAAATCCTCGTTTCCCGTATCGGCCGATGTGACAAACCCAGCCATGAGCTCAGTCATCCATGCGCTTGGATCTGCCTCGGCCACATCGTGGAGCAGGGGCAAAAGACGGTCTCCAACGTGAAGGTTCAAGAGGTTCTGAAAGTAGATCTTGGAAGAGAATGTGAGTTTGCGAAATTGCGTAGCATCACTAGAACGGTGTTAGTAGATTGCGTAAGAACCATCTCCCTTAATCAACATACCTCTCTTTGAGAACCAGTGCGATGGCGGCCTGGGCTTCTGGACGAACGCGGTCAAGCTTCTCTGCAGAGAGACGAAGTGTGCTAAAGAAGAGGGACCGAACAGAATCCCCTGTCCATTCAACTACCCCGTCCAGGTTGGACCATAGAGCCCTAACTGCTTTCAGAGCTTGAACACGGACATGTGAACCAACATCTCCCCGGGCATTGGTGGTATAATCATTGAGTCCCTCGGCGATCAGAACGAGGAAAATCATAGGCTTGTCTCTCAAGATGCGGCTCTGTGTGAGGCTCTGCAAGATGGCAACCCTCGACTCAACCTCGGTGTCCCACTCCCAACGCTCCAGTAGTGCCTTGGAGGCGACATCCTCGGATAGCTCGGACAGTGGCTGCGCAATAGTGAGGGCATGGAAGTAGCCGTTGCCATGCACTGTAGTACGGCTTGTAGGGCGGTGCTTGACAGTCTCAGCCCACTCATCCAGAATCGTCTTGCGCTCTGTTGGGCCACTGAATATCAGGAGAACAAGAGATGCGGCAGCAGCGGGTTCAACAGTTTCTTGCTCATTGCGGTTGAGCCAAGTTGGAATAATAGATCGTAGTGACGAGGTCAGCCGCAACACATGCTCGTCTGCGGTGCCATCCTGCGAGTCGAGTGCAGAAACAAGACTCAGATAACTAGATGAGTTATCAGGATGAAGAAGCTCTTGACCCGGACGAAGAGCTTCTTCCGACTTGATGCCGAGAAGTGCCACCTGAAGAATCGGCAGCGTCGAGACAACGAGGCGACTGGCAGCTTCAGCAAGTAGCTCTGGTTTGCGATAAGCCGTCGCCTGTAGGTCCTCCAACACGGTCGAAACTGTTTCGAGGATTTGATGAATCAGTGACGAGTCAAGATTCACTGTGCCTGTGGCGGCCAAGGCAGGAAACTTGTCCAAGACTGCTGCGAAGCACAGTAAGAGCCCATGACGCTCTTCAACTTGACGAATTTGAAGGGTCTTGAGACGATCGGTGAGAAGCTGGATTGAGTCCCTAAAGCGAGCAAGGGGGTCATCAGACTTGGTATCAGATAGCTCAAAGGTCAGGACGCCGAATGCTGTACCAGAAACACGCCTGGAAAGGGCATCAAGGTCACCAATTCCTCTCCATCCAAGGAGAGTATCAATGATGGCCTCGCCATACTGGTTTGACAGCCTGGTAGCATTCACAGCCACCTCCTCAACTGCCCTTGAACGTCGCGCAACAGCGTGGTAATCAACAGTCTGGACGACCCAGATACCCTGATCCACTGTATCCGGATGTCTTCCGATCAGCTCCTGCAAAGCTGCCGATGCACCGCGTCTAATGTTTCCAGCGGGATCCAGAGACGCAGTCACCACAAGCTCGGTTCCAAGGACCTGAAGAATTGAGCTTGTGGCTGGGTGTGCCTTGGCGGCAAAGACGGACTGGGTTGGGATTGCGAGGAGTTCATCACTTGCGTATCGACGGGCGAGTGCCCAGATGCCGAAACATGCTGCGTCTCGCACGTTGGCTCCGATACTACCACCAGACATACTCCTTTGCTCAAAAGATAAACCCAGGAGAAGAGCATGGACAATGTCAGAGAGTTGTTCAGCTGGCGGGGACCGTCGATAGAGTAGGTGAGAAAGTGTAAGCATAAGGCCATGCCATTCAAGGTTGTTGACAGCAGAAAGGTCTCTGACTGGCTTGCCGCCTGCAGGTCTAGTCCAGAGAACGTTTCGGTTGAGTGATTCAAGAACGGCTTCAACGACCTGAGAGGCCATTTCGGGGTCCAGCTTCAAGGTAATGATACTCAGAGACTTGCTCGCTGCGAATCTCACCGGTGTGTCGTTGTCAGCTACACAGTCGAGAAAATACCCAATCGCCGTCTCTGTGATCTCGGTGCTCGCCATATCCTGTGGTGTCTGGCGAAGCAGAAGCACGACAACGGATCGGATGACTTTGAGGATCATTTTTCTTGCCAGGGCAAAGGAAACGATGGTTTTCGAGAGTTCGTTCTCGCCAGTAGCTATGGCGTGAATAGCATAGAAGATGGACGACAAGTAAGGGTTCATGTCGGAAGTATCTGACGATGAGCGCAGCACCCCGGCAAGAAAAGACAGGATTCCGAGGTAAAAGTAAGTTGTCTGCGGAGACCTATCCTTCTGCAGACGTAGAGATGCCAGAGACCAGTTGACGAGGCTCTCCAAGACTCCGAGTTGCTGCATGTCGCGCCGCGTGGCCATTCTCACTAGAAGAGCCTTTGCAGCATCTCTCTCCTTTCCCGGTGTGCCGATGTACTTGATGGCCAAAGGGATCATCCGGACAGTAATAGCAGGAAGGTTGTCGGGCCAAACCATACCCGGGATTTCCGGTGCCGTGATATCTTGCAAGTCAACAGACGAAATAGTCGAAAGATCAAAAGGCGCCAGAAGAAGGTGAGAAAGCCACAAAAGAACAACATATCTCTCCTCCCAAGACCACTTCTCAAGGGAATCCTCATCCGTCGAAGCCTGTTCCGACTCCTCAATGGCCAGGAGCAGCAGTTCAAGATACTTTGCCTCAACGTTGAGGAAGCGGACAATGACCTTTTCACCACGGATCTTGCAGAAAGTATACAAGATCTTGCAGATTGCAAACTCTACAGATACCAATAGCTTGGAGCGAGACGAGAGCGTCTTTCCACGGTGACGTGTCTGTAGATGCTTGAGGAATGCCTCGGCGAGGAGGGGAATCCACTTGGGAAGATATGGATCCAGCAACTGGGGGAGTTCCTGGAAAGGGTCCAGAAGCTGTATAGAAGTGTCAGACAGGTTCCAATCGGTTATCAAATGGTCTTACTGCTGAAGTCAGGCGAAACGTCTCCTTTGCGCGCACTCGCGAGCGAACTCGAGTACCACCGTGGCCATCCGGCTTCCAGAGAAAATGGGGCAGGGAGCGGTCAAAGTCGCTGAGAAGATCAGCCGAGATCTTCTGCAGCTTAATGTCAACGTCTGCTTCAGGGACGTCCATTGTCGTCTCCAGGCCACAAAGGGGCGAGTTTGTGTGTCCTCTGTGGTTGTGAAAATGTGTGCAGCTCAGGATGTGTTCCTGACTAAGTTGGTGCTTCTAGGCACCAGGGTAAATGTGATGCTGGAGAAGCGGGTCCAAGGCGTGATGATTGACAACTGTTCAGCAAACAACCCAAATCAACGAGTCATTTCAGTAAATCTAAAGAGAATAATATGGGGCACGAGCAGATTGAATCGTTGAAACATCAAACTGTATTACGAGTGTGATGAGTAGACTTGTTCGTGAAGGATGAGGTTGATTGCACAGTGCAAATATAGTCCAACACTGTAGCTACCCGGGAGAACAGCTCTTGAACACGAGGCTTCCACATTATCCCCCTTGATATTGTCATCAGAACTATTGCCTTGAGGTATCTCTTTATTCTTATATTGATATCATCATTCGTCATCATAGAATCTCTCTGGGAATATTAACCCTCATGACGAGAAAGGTTCAGATTTAAAACATCTCCCAAGCCTGAGCAGCCTGGACAATTGCGCAAGAATGTATCCTACGAATACTTGCATCCACCATAGATGTAGTAGATTGGTGGGCTTCTAAGGCTTCTATGACCCAAAGCCAGTCAAGCAGATGCTCATAGATGTAAAACTCCATCGCCTCGTTCACATGAACAGTTGCGGGAGCGGTTAGCCCACACGTTGGAGGAAAAGTACCAGAGATAAGTAGACAAAAAACATTAAATTCATCATTATCAAGGGTATCAAGAAACTCCCATATCCATATCCATATCCATATCCATATCCATATCCATAGCCATATCCCAACCATCATATTGCCAGTCATGAATCTCTCACTGAGCCACTCCAATGGCCGCCACAAGAACATCCAGAGCGCTGCTATGTGAAGGGCCAGTAGCATCAACATACGGACCAGTCCATGCGACACCCAACTGATTTCGCTTATTCCGGTTGTTCTTCCATATCGAGTCCGCATTCTTAATGATCAGTCTGCGATATAGATCCTTTGGCGATGCCTTGTGAAGATAGTGAATGTTTCGAATAAAAATGCCCTTGAACTGTTGTCCATCTCGACCACAGTGGCCGTCCTTGAGTTCGCAGTCGTCAGCCTCGATGAGGATGCCGTCGTCGTTGGTCAGCTCCTTGATGGCTGCGTATGCGATTCGGTGTGCCTTCTCAATCAGAGCTCCGTCACCAGTGGCTAGTGCAAGCTCGACGAGTCCACCGAGGATGACGCCCTGGTTGTAACTCCACGTCTGAAGGCCGTTGTTCTTGCAACCGTCCAGGCCATCGTTAATTAGACCGTCCTTGTTGATCATGCCACTGGCCTCGAACCATTTCCACTGCTTCTTGGCAATCTCCAGGTAAGTGGTGTTGCCAGGGACGCGTCTCGCCAGGGAGGCCGCAACAGTAAGGTACAGCTCGTTGGCTATGGCGTTGACGTATTTTCGATCTTTGTTCCAGTAAATGCCACCTCCGCAGGGTGTACCCGCGCCCGTTCCCATGTCGTTAAAAAGGTCGATTGCTGCTTCTAGGAAGTCGGCATCGCCCGCGGCGTCGTGACATCGAATCCAAGCCAACGCCCACCAACCTTGTTTTGCTTCGTTAGCATGATTCTGATGGATTCTGAGGATATCTTTTATCTTACCTTCATCATCATAAAATTCATTAATGAAATCATCAAAGCCTCGCTTGCCTAGAAAGTCCCGCTTGGCCATACATCCCGAGCTCGAATCGATGCAGTATGTGGAGAAAACCAGTCCGTTGGTCATTGTCTTGAAAGTTTTCACCTGGGTTTTCTGGGCATTATTAAAGGTAGTCCTCATGATTCCTCCGAGATTGAGCTTATTGGCCACATCAAGCCTCAGCGTCGTGAAATCGGCGAGTGTCGCGAGGGCACTACCGCTATTCCACCAAGCGCCGTCCCAGATACCGGTGCCAGCGTTGTACCAGTCTTCGTTTAGCCTCTGGATAGCGACCGAGGCCTTTTCGGTGTATGTATCAACCTCTCGAGCTCCGAGATGGGTTGTGGATGAAGCAAGGAGACTTGCTCGGGCGACGAGCCCTCCCCAGGAAAAGCCATGAAGCATCTTGTAGATAGACACGAGTGAAGGAAGCTGCTATAAAGCAGTGTTTTGGGGAGAGAAAGAATGTGGAGAAGTGACCTTGATATACTTGGCCCAGGGCTCGATGGGTTAATCACGATGGTGACTGTTGAAATGACGGGACAACCAAGGAGACTATATACAAGCCCAACTCTTGCCCTTCCAGAGAAGTGGATATCGCCATGTTCAGACCCACGCCAGGTTTCCCCATGCCTTGCATTATTGAGCTGGTCTGGCCGCCAACGCAGAACCATGGGAGATAGGAGCAAAAAAAGAGGGAGCACAACCTAAGCATCCATCCATTCCCCCCAACAAGGGGTGTGTGGGCGGATGTGTACCATGATGCCGGGTGTGGAGCAGGGGAGTGGACTCTCTCGGAGCCGGTCGCGGAACGGTGATTGGAAGAGGCCGCCGCTGATGGTGAAGATGTGACGCCGAGAAAGCTGGTCGTTGACTTGTGATGGGGCGGGCTGTGGTGTTTCAGAGAGAGATTGAGTTGTCATGCTAACACTCAAGAGGTGCCGAGAACCTGGGTAGCTGGCCGTGCTTGGCGAGGCCCGGTGTTAGTGAAGAAATGGATAGGTGCCCCTGGCGCTACTGTATGTACAGTGAGAAGCTGCAGCTATTTTTTGCCATGTGGACCCTCTTGCAACCCCTGTGATGCCCTCCATCCGGTCCCCCCTGTCCTCCCATGGATGTAGAGCCTCAGGGCACACGTTTGATACTATTCCTCTATCCATCCATCCATATCTCGTCGGCGTTACCTTGCCGGGCGCTGTGACACTCGTCGCCACGTGCTTTTCAGCTTCTGCGCGAGCCGTTTGCTGAACCTGATGCGCAGGTACATGATCAAGGTCGAGGTGCTTTTTACAACTCGACGATTCCTTGTTCTGTTTCTTCAAGAACATGGGGGACATGCTCCATAGTAGATCCTTTTGAGTCCAGAAGCAGGGCCAAGATCTACTCTTGTGCATACATTGAAACCTCCAGACGATGCGTTGTCTCTTGGTATTAGGGAGGGAGGATCTCGGGTATCACGCCCGGGAGCCAAAAACCCCCCATGCAGACCGAATTTTCAGACGTCATGCGCAGGCGAGCGAGTATGTGTTGAACCATGTCGCATTGTTCATCGCCTCTTCCTGTTGTTGCGCTGTCAATGGGGATGGGATGGGGGAGCCGGGGTTTGGTGTTTCAAGCTTGACCATCCTTATGCGCTATTCGCTCAAAACCCTCTGACCGGGGGGATCTCTCTTCTTATCGCGACTGTGCTATACCCTTTGACATGCTTCGGAATCATCCCATCCTGCGATTTTTTCAATTGCCAACTCAGAATGTGAAAAGCCTCGCTGGTCAGCATGGCGGTGTTGGTGATGTTAAAGTTGTATTGCTGATCACGTCACGTCAGATCTTCCTTCAGGCAGACTTTGTTGTCAAGTCTGTAATAATCTCGCTGTTAATGTCTATACCTTGACTTTAGAAGAGCACAGCCCAGGAAGATGAAGGATTTGGAAAAGACGGTGTGATCAATCCTGAAAAAACTCAAGAGTCTAGTGAAGGGACTTGCTGATCTGCTTGCGTTGGCCATCAAGATATCCATGGAAACCAAAGCTTTCAGTCTAGGTACTCTGCTAGTACGAAAACACGGTTTAGCCGCCCCTCCATTGTAACCTCTTTCTAAGTCTTGGCATGTTAGCTTAAAGTTGCAAGAGGCATGGTAGACGCTCATATACCTGAGACTCCAACATCGACCTTGTACCTACGAATAGCACAGTGAGAAGCACGGTCTTTGGGGTTCAAATCGACAAGAGGTCTTGGCCTTGAGAGGGTCATCCAAGCGCCCCAAGTAGCCCCTGGGGTTTCCCTGGCTCAGACCTCTAAAGTGCTGCTATCTTGGGCGCCAAACCTGACGGGCGCTAGAATGCCTTGACACCCTGGAACCAGACAATATCCCCGAACAAGCGCCCTGTGACATGGTCGAACAAATGGAACTTTTCTGCATAAGTCTTGTTGTAATTACACAGTCGCAGCAGCAGTCCATGCCACGGAGGTCCCCGTGTCGATCACCCAGCGGGGACCATCTTTCCGGACGTACAACGCATGGATCAGAGGAGTTTTTAGAGAGGCAGTTGGAATCTTGGTCAAGGTCGTGCAGCTTCGCTTGCAAGAGGCAGTGAGCGGATGCCAGCTGTCACTGAGGAGGATCTTGGGATGTTTCAAGTTCAAATCCAGCTGAGCTAGTCAAAGCTCCATCATCTACCGTTTTTCTACCTATAGATGAATCACACTGCCAAGAACCCATGAGCTTCTTTGAAGGCCGAGGCCTGATCATTGTGTATGTTCCGCATTTAGGACGGCAGCCACCCGAGAAGCAAGGCGTTTAAATCGATCCACGCTCGAGCGTCCTCTCTGGTCCCTTATCTTTTTTTCTCCGAAACAAACCAGCGGTGGAGCTAGCCCTAATGAAGATCTCTTTGATGGAGCACGGCATGTGTTGTGCAGGGAGGCACCTAGGTTTCGGTATGACTGCGCGGGAGCTTGAGCACCTGTTCCGTTCCACTGAATCCATGAATCTCTCAAGATATGGATCTTGTTCGGGGGCCATCCTCTCTGTAGATCTTCATCGATATCTCTTCGCCATTTTAAATTATAGTGATCCTGAACTAACATGAACTAATCTCAAGCAGATGTAACTCTCAACTCATTATTATATAAAAACCTCCAGCTCTTACTTAGGTACATCGAGATATAGGATCAATGAGCAAGTCACGAAGCTGGTGTGCCACAGATCCACTCTATTCACCTCCACTCTTTATTACGATGACCAACTTCTGCAGTCAATCTACAATACTTGCAGAATTTGGAATATTCTGCGAGTCATCATATTTCGATCGATCTTTCGTTTTATTGCCATGTACCATGAAATCTGCACATCCCCATTTCTCATCGCCGATAACTTGCGTCCTCCGCTTTGGTAGATGATGATGATCACCACCCCACAAGACGATGCGGAACAGTCATGTTGTGTCGTGTAGAAGTGACGTGAGAAACGTGAGTGTGCTAGCCAAGTGAGGTCACACACGGCTTCTCACACGAGGTTCACCTTGGCGGGTTGATTGGCAATGACTACTGCCAAGTGTTGCAGTCATAGGCTTTCAATGGATGAGAGCAAACATGGCCGAATAATCTTGAGACTGGGCGGAGGGTGTCTTTTGCTTTGGCAGGTTGTGACGGTTGCTAGTTCAGACAGAGGTGCGCCCATGAGACTGGAGTTGAGATCTAGATGCTCTGTAAGTGTCATGTGTAATGGTTTTGATGATATCGACTGTAGCGGCTCTTATTCTCTTCGTCTCTTTAAAGGTACCCCGTGCCTATAGCAGTGGCGGCAGGGGCCTATAGAATTGGGTGATGTGATGGAGTGTTGAATGGTATCAAAGGGAGGGAGTCTACAAAGGGAGAGCTCAAGCTCTGGCAGTACTAGCATCTAATCTTATAGGACCAAGTTTGAACTCTATGAAAACTCGTCCAAAGGAAAAACTCATAAAGGCGGCAAGTTATTTGGGTTTGTAAGAGGACCTGGGGTACTGAGCTGGGCAGTGTCGTATCTATCAACTCAGGTAGGAGAGGAGGGACAACCTTTTATTATTACGTCGAATAGTCTCTTCCGAACCGTTGAGTTTGAAACATTGGACTATCACCACATGAGCTATCTCTCTCAACGGAAAGCCGAACACATCATCTGTTTCCCGGCTGCTACGCCGCTCCGAAGAGTAACAGCTTTCCTCGCCCACGCCAAAGACCCCCTGGAGGCAGGCTTAAGGAAGGAATTCTTCACAGGCTTCATGCCTTTTAAGAAAGCGCTCTTATACCACTCTCTTCCATCGACGCCTTCCACTCCCAAGTCAAACTCTCGAATGCCGTCGGCAGCCTTGACCGCGAAGGCTCTCCCTTCTTCCCCATCACCCTTCTCACAACCCCTCTCATCATCTCTCGCACTTTGGGATAACTTTCCGTGCTTGGCTTGAAAGTCGTTGAGGTCAATATGAGGTGGTTCTACTGGGTGTAATAACGTAACCTATCCCAAATTCTCAAGACGGAAAATATACAGAAACAGGGGTGCCATTCAACATGTCTCGATTGAACTCAGTCTCGAAATAGTATGTCATGATTTTCTCTATACATGAACCAATAAACGCCATGCAACTTCGTCGCTGAAGCACTACCCTCGCAAATACTACTTTCTCCTCGTCGGCCGAGCATTCTTGGCCCTCTTCCTCTCCTTCTCCTGTCTCGCCTTGCGAATGTCGTCGCGGCCCTTGAGCTCCTTCTTGCTGCCCATACCATCGCGGAACCTTCCAACACGCTTCTCCCTCGCCTCGTCGACCCGCTTCTTGCGAACGCGGTAGTCGTCGCGGTGCTTGTCGGCCTCCTTGGGTGCCTTCTCCTGCTTGTGCTTGTACCGGGGACCTGAGGGGAGTTGGGCGACCGTGTTGCCGCCGGTGCGTTCGACCTCGCCGACGTGCGGGAGCTTGCCCATGCGGTTGGCCCGCTTCCACTTGTCGAAGCGGCCGCTCTGGAAGCTGGCTGCGATCTTGACACCGCTCTCGCCGCGGATCATCTTGGCGCCCTTGGAGCCGTCGTCGTCGTTCTCGCGTGACACGTACTTCTTGGACTTTGTGTCCCATCTCATCTTGGCCCGAGTTGGTGCTCCAAACGCCTTGGCGTTCTCGTCGTTGGTGAGGTCCATGGTCACGTCACGGGCTGCTTCAACGAAGCTTGAGCCCTGACCACCAGACTGAACACCGTATCCGCGCTCCTCGGCCGCGTTGAACGTCCGTGGCGTGTATGACATAAAGACCTCCGAGTCTCGCCAGTCCGTCTGTCCCTTCTTGGAATTATTGTTGGAAACGGTCACCTCCAAATCGTCATCCGAATCCTCCTCATCTTCCTCCATATCAACCTCAACCTCTTCCTCTTTGTCAGAGTCGACATCCATCTGTGCGCCAGATGGTACATCGTCCAGGCCCTCAAAGTCCTCCTCCTCATCCTTCTTCTCCTCTCGCCTCCTAGGTGTAATCCTCTTGCGCAGCTGCTTCATAACCTCGGCAGCTTCCGTTGTTGACTTGTCGCGGTGACCAACCTCGAAGATTGTCTCCTGAGGTCTAAAACCACTGATTCTCGCCAACATATCGGCTCGCGCTTGTTCTGCGCCGTCCACATCCTCTCCAAAGAGAGGGTGAAGCTGCGTCCATCCCTGAGTTCCCACCAATTCCCTTGCTCGTTTCGCACTTTGGCTCGCAGCTGAGTTCCTTGTCTTCAGATACAACTTCTCTGCTTTTCCAGCAACAACACGTAGTGCAGAAACATCATCGTTCTCATGAAGGACCTTGTTGAACCATTCCACGTGAGTCTCTACCGAGTCTCGCTTCAATGCTCCCACGACCACATCATCGGCAAACGACGGGCTCGTGTTCTCTTGACCGACGACCAGCTTCTTGCCCAAAAACAGTTGCAGATCCAACAGGTAGGGAGCATCGGTATCTCTCACAAGACTATAACTCCAACCACGCTGACCTGCTCGGGCAGTTCGACCAACTCGATGAACAAAAACCTTGGGCTGAGGAGGGAAATCAAAGTTGATGACGTTGGCAAGCACGGGGATATCAATACCACGCGCTGCAACATCAGTGACAACCAAGATGTTTGTCTTTCCTCGTCGGAAGTCTTCAACCTGCATACGTCTGGCAACTTGGTCAAGGGATCCGTAGACGTAGGAAACCGCAAAGCCTGCTTCAATGAGAAGATTTGCCAGATACTCGACGTGATGCTTGGTCGCTGTGAAAATGATTGTGGAGTGCTCTGTTGGCTTGCCGCTGCCACCCTCGGGTCCCCGTTTCCTCTTCTTGGACCCCTTTTCAGATTCCTGTTCCCTTGCACCCGCTGGAAGTCCAACCGGCATCTTGATCACATCGTGAAGGATGTGCAATAGAGAGCCTTCCTTTTCAGCACCCTTGACGGAGAAGAAGGCGCTTTCGAGATCAGGGGAAATCTTGGTCTCAGCATCTAATCGCACAAGGCTGGGGTCCTGCAAACCAGCTCGCGCAAATTCAACCAAAGATGCCGGTAGTGTCGCTGAGAAGAGTAGACTTTGTCTCGAAGGCGGCAGGGCGTGGAGAATCTCGGTAAGCTTCGCAGCGACACCCATCTCGAACAGGCGATCGGCTTCATCAAACACGACATATTGAATCGAAGAGAGATCCAGTGACATCTCGACCTTCAGGTGAAGGAATCGACCAGGTGTAGCAATCACAATGTCGGGATTGGCAGCCATGTACCCAAACTGCTCCTCGAGACTGTCACCACCGACCAGCAAAACACTTTTCAAGTCGGTTCCCCGACCAAACTCCTTGACAACCTTCAAGGTCTGAATCGCAAGTTCTCGAGACGGGGAGAGAATAAGGGCTCGCGTTCCGAATCTGGCGCTGTGGGCGCGCAATCGCTCGATCATGGGTATCACAAAGGCGGCAGTCTTTCCGGAACCTGTTCTCGCCATGCCCACCAGGTCTTTCCTGTCGAGAATCAAGGGGATTGACTTTCGCTGAATCGGGGTTGGAACTGAGAATCCTTTTCGTGTAATGGCCTTGAGGAGATTGCTGTTGAGGCCTAGGAAAGGTCAGTACATAGCTTGTAGGGGACGCGCAAAACTCCTACCCATCGCTTGAAAGCCTCCACCCTTCTTAACCGTCCTGCCCTTGAGATTGGAAGCTTTTCGAAAAGAAGCCGCCTGCTGCAGGGCGATAAAGGCCTCGTCGCCGTCATCGTTGCCAGGTTCGGGGCCGTTCAAGAGACCGTCAAAATCGAGGTCAAGGCCAGCGTCGTTGCCGTTAGTACCATTGTCGCCGTCTCCGTCACCGGGGTAGAGAGATCCGAGGATATCAACCTCGCCCTCAGAAGGGGTTGGTGAGGCTCCGCGGCGTGGCATGTTGACGCGCCTTAAGAAGCAATGTTGTAGAGGTTGTTCAAGTGCTAGCAGTTAGTGAGAGCTTCATGTCGACAAGCCAATATTTTTTTCTGGGTGCCTTATCTTATCTCGTGGGGTAAGTGGGTCCCCATCCCTCCGGCTTCGCCTGCCGCAACCAACACCCAAGCTGACCTACATTCCTATTCCCATTGTTTTCCTTTCATTCTTTCAACCACAAATACCCCATCGCATCAAACATCTCAGTATCAAAATGGCCGGCAAAGACTCAAAAGAAGACAAGGATGCGCTTGATGCGCTCGAGGCTGAGGCCAAGGAGTTTGACAAGGTTGGTTTAGAGAGGCGCAACAGCATCATGACCACCGCTAATCCAGCTTCAGGATGCAGAGATAGACCGAATTTTGAAGGCGTTTCGGCTCGACGCGTAAGTGCTGGCCTGACGTATGACTCTGTATATACAATTAAGCTGAATATATCATAGCTATGCTGTATTAGATCTCCAGCCCGGTGTTCCCGATTCAGACATCAAAATGTGTTACCGCAAGAAGTCTCTACTCATCCATCCCGACAAGACAAAGAACCCATTAGCGCCCGACGCTTTCGACCGACTCAAGAAGGCCCAGACAGAGCTCATGGACGAGAAGCATCGCGAACGGCTAGACGAGGCCATCGCAGACGCGCGCATGCTCCTCCTTCGCGAGAACAAGTGGACAGTCGACAGCGAAGAGATCAAGACGGACGAGTGCCGTCGCATGTGGCGCGACAAGACGCGGGAGGTGCTCATCGACAACGAGCACCGTCGCCGCCGCCAGATGAAGGCCCAGCTGCAGGAGGAGGGCCGCGAACAGCGCCGCGCCGACGCCGAGGTAGAGGACCGCAAGCGGAAGCGCCAGCACGAGCAGGATTGGGAGGCGACCCGGGATGAGCGGATCAGCAGCTGGCGACAATTTCAGAAGGGGCAATCTGGGGGCGAAAAGAAGAAGAAGAAGAAGCGCAAGCCCATCGGCTGAACATGGTGACAGGGGTTTTACGATGGAGTTTTACATGGACAACTACGCGATGGATGCCTGGTATGTGAGTTAAATGATGATATACAACGGTTTGGACTCTAATCAAGTCAGACAAGATCCGCCAACAGGCCATGCTCCTCGTCCAACTCAAAGAGGTTTGTTACGGTCTCCAAGGTGAGTATGAAGTTGTCAACGTGATGTCCCAGGCTCTACATACCGTAGAATGCCATGTCCATGTTCGCGTAGCATTCACTCAAAGCAACCAGAGGACTACAGTCTTGTCCTTCAGTCATGCGACTACAATTTCATGAGGGGAGTTGCTTCCGATGGAGCTTTGAGCCCCCTCTTTCTATACTACAGGATTGGTATACAACAGATCTGGTAGATCTACATAGACGAGTCGTCGGGATTTTGTCGTGACCTCCGCCGACGCCATACACAAATAATATCAACCTTTTTAACACCAGCAAATGCGCTCCCCATCTAGTATGTCGTGGTCTTCCAATTCATATGATACAGGCCATTCATTACCTCGAGCTGCTGCCGTCTGACTTCTTCTTGTTCGGGTCCTCCTTTTTCTCACCCTCGGCGTCCTTGCCAAGCTCCTCTTGGTGCGCCGGGTTGTTGGTCAGCGTGTGCCACATCGACTTGAGGAAGCCCTCATTCTTGTGCGAGTCGGGGTTGTTTGGGTCAACACTTGGGCAGGGTTAGTAGGTCGACGACGGCTTCCCTGCAGCGGGGACACTCACCTTGCAGAAGAGCCGACGTTCATCACACGCTTGGCCGTCTTATCTCCCATCTCGTCGGCGAGCATTTCCACAATCGTTCGCTGGTTGGCGCTCAAGTACTTGGGCATGGTGACTCGGTATTCGACCTTGAGGTCGCCACTGCCACCACGTCGAGAACCAAGACGCTTCATACCCATGCCGGTCAGGGTCATCTTATCACCGGTGTTGGTACCAGTAGAGACCTTAACATTGACCGCGCCATCAAGCGTCGGGATCTCCACTTGGCCACCCAGCAGAGCAGTTGTGAGAGGGATATTGGCGGTATAAAGAATATTCGATCCTTCTCGGCGGAACTTGGGGTCCTTGGCGACACGCACAAAGACATATAGATCTCCCTTCTGGGCACGAACGTTGGGGTCTGCCGATCGGCCGGTAGCGGGAGCGTCGCCGGCTCCGTCCACTCGGAGTCGCATACCGTCCTCGATTCCAGCAGGGATATCCACGGTAATCGTCTTCTTCTCCCTCACCACACCATTTCCTGAACATGTTCGACATTCGGAGCCTCTGGGGATGGTCGAGCCGGTGCCTTCGCAGGTTCCGCAGGTAGATGCCATTTGGAAACCTCCCTGCATAAAGTGAACACGGGTTCCTGTTCCATTGCAAGCCTTGCAAGCGCCTCGCGAAGCGCCGGGCTTCATGCCGCTGCCTGTACATGTTCCGCATGTGCTGAGCGGTGTGAGGGAAATGGTCTTGCTCGTGCCTTTGGCGGCCTCCATAAAGGTGATGCTGGCTTGGACCTCGATATTTTCGCCGACCAGAATCTCTTGTTGATAAGCTTGCTGTCGTCCACGGCGGCCGAATCCTTGCTGTCCAGTAAATGCCGAAAAGATATCCTCAAAGTTGACCCCACCACCGAACCCTCCCTGTGCTCCAAACCCACCAAATCCTCCTTGTCCACCGAAGCCGCCGAAACCACCGAAGCCTCCAGCACCACCGAAGGGATCACCACCGGGAGCCCCTCCTGCGTTGGGATCGAAGCCGGCGGCGCCGAATTGGTCATATTGCTCACGCTTCTTAGGATCGGAGAGGATTTCGTATGAGGACTGGATCTCGGCGAACTTTTCCTTCGCGGTGGGGTCCTTATTCGTATCAGGGTGATATTTCTTTGCTAGGCCATAGTATGCCTTCTTAATCTCGGCGGCGGATGCGCTTTTGCTGACTCCGAGGGCCTGGTAGGGATCCTTTTGCTGGACCGAGTTTGTGGCGTGGAACAACTAATTACACACGAGATCAGAGATGTCAAGCTGATCCATTGAGAAGAATCACTCACCCGCTTGGTTGAGGGGACTCGGGTATCTCTCTTGAAGGATGACCGGTCCCGGGAACCGATGCGCAATGCCGCGGTATGCAACTGTGCGCCTTTGCTTAAGCACTGGATCTTGGAGGTGCAAAGATGGCTTTGCGCCAGGGCAGCGCGCGCGGGGGCGGCGGCCTTTGACAGAAGGCAGGGATTCATCTTGTACCACAGTGATTCATCTGCCCTAAACACGAAGAAAATTATCGAGGAGCAGAAAATAAGAAAAAGGGGGAAAACGTTATAGAGGCGAACTAGTTATCTAGGAATAGCTTCGCCGTGCTTCCTCAAAAATCTTTGAAGTTCGAGGCTTCTCCCAACCGGGCTTGAGCCGAGCCGTTTGGTGCCTCAGACATCCACCAAAAACTTTCGTCATAGGGCCGACGCCGGATCACCTGCTTTGTAAGGTCGGATAGTTATTGGCTGAGAGGCGATTGAATTTCAGGAACCAGGTGAAAATGCCGATGCAAAGCCGATGGGAATGTTCAACTTTCGCATCAATAAATACTAGATGAAGCAAGCTAGAAATATCTCAAAGCAAAAACACTATTTGCGTTGCTTCATCTCTCTCTAAGCGCAAGTCGTTCTACAACTGACGATCTTTCAGTGGGTTGACGATATCGGCCATGCTGAACAATCAAGAAAACTTATGCCGAAACTACCCCGAGGTATTCGCACCGTCACAAGCCGAGCGGTTCTCGGTGTTAGAGGTGTCTCAATGTTCAGAGGAATTGATTCACATCTGAGTAAATAGATCTACTCTTTGTAAATTATCATTTTTGCCAGGCTCGTGGCTTCTAATATCCCACGTAAGAACGGATTATGAAACATGATTCAAGCGCAAGGCGCCCGTCCCGATGCTAGGGGTCACTGGCCAGGGCTGAGTCCAGCTGCAGCTATCAAACCTCCTACTTTGAGGTCGTCTTCAAGAAATTGCTTACAGAATGATCTCTATAAGTTGATCAGGGTCCTCGCTCAACATCTATTTATCTGCTTCAAAGGCAAGATGGTGCGCATTGGACCCGGTATTTGTTTGGGTGTGCGGTCGTCAGGCGCAACAACCGGTCAGCTCAGGGATCTGGGCAGATCGCGAACTAAGCGCCCACAATACTTTAGCCACCATTTTGCTCCCAAAAACACAATCACCGTGTGCACTCTCTCTGCGAGCAAATGCCCAGGGAGAAATTCTCAAGGGGAAAGGACTGTAACATGTAGGCATAAAAAAAGAAACTCTGTTCCAGCGCGTCATGGTATCTGATGTAATTCGAAACCGCGCAAGACCCATCTATAACCTGAGCATGCGACCAATGCAAACGTGCCTGTCTGCCTATGCAGCTTTGCGTAAAAAAAAAAAAAAATCAAAAGTCGTCCCGAAGCGACTGCGCTTGGTAATGCCATGGCCCAACGCCTAACTCCGTTCCAATGTGTCCGTCCCTTGCTTGTCAAAAGCTCTGTTCCCAAATATACCTTATTTCGTCGTGGCCGTCGGGGCCGAGTACGGCTTCGAGATGCGGGTACTGTCGTGACGAATCTTGTAAATAAAGTCGACGATCACATCGTTCTCCTGCACGCCCATTCCGTTAAAATGCTTGCGCACGGCCAGAGCAAGCTTGTCCTTGCTCTGGCGACGAGCTTGCTGACGTCGAACCATGGTTGGAGAATGGAGGCCAATTCCGTTCGGCTGGGAGAGGATCCATTGGCGGTAGGGGTTCGAGAAGGAGCTCGGGGTGTTGAGGCGATGCTCGCGACGGTAAGCATGGAGGATGTCTCGCTCGAAGGTGGTCCATTGTAGCTGTAAGAGAAGAAAACGAGTCAGTTCCATGATAATCAATAGACACGAGGACAGTCGGTTGTGAGGGCTTAGGGAGGGGCTCCATGGCACAGCAGAAGATGATCATGGTGCGAGAATGGAGAGGGGCGACCAACACTAGGAGGAGAGGGCTCAGCAGCAGGCTGAGGAGGTGGAATGGCAGCAGCGTTTGTAACTTCGCGTAGATGAGAGTGATTCTGCTGGCTGGCGCCCCGACGCATCTTGGTGGAAGAGTGACCGTTGCCGCCCTTTTCCTTGGAATTGGGGCCGTCGGCCTTGGAGTCGTCGTGATTTCGTGAGGATTTTGCTGGCGGCATGATCAAGAATGGCTGCGCTGATGTGTGCGTAAAAGTGTAAAACTCGTGCTAGACAGCAGACAAATAGATCGCAGAGAGGAGACGGTCACATAGCAGTACAGCTTCGATCGACAGTTTGTGGGAGGAGAAGGAGGAGGAGGAGAAGTGGCCGGCGTCGGGGGGGCGTGACCGTGAGCGAGGGCGTGGGTATGGGATGGGCAATTTTCGGGGATCTGGGGCGCGTGCTGGATTGATCGCCTACCGCCCACCGCACTGCCCGCACCTAAGCTCCGACGTCACAGCATCTGGAAGAGAAAATCTCACCAGCCAGAAGCCAGAGTTAAGAGCATGAGTGGGGCCACTTCGCTCCCACGCTCCCTCGTGCCATCTTCCCCTTTGTCCATTTCCCAGGAGACCAGAAACGGTTTAAAGGGACAGAAGGAATTTGGGGTCCAGAAGCGGCACCAGAAGAAAAAAAAAAAGAAGGGTCCGGCCCGGTGGTTCAACCGTCGGACAAGCCCGTGGAAGCTGCCAAAAGGGCCCTTCTCTTTGCTTTCTGGTGCAGATCGCCCCTATTCCGGTCTTTGTCGACTGTGAAAGCCATTCTGCAGGGCTAGATGAAAGAATCTTGCATGCATCTAGCCTTGAGGAGGCGTCGAAAGGGGGACGGTCCCTTCTTGTTCTTATTAGGAGGCGTCAAGAACCGAACGGACGATGTCGAAAAATAAGTAGATGGAGAAAACTGTCCTCGTCATGTGGTTGCCCGGGCGGGAATACGGAGCGACGGCGTCTGTACTGCCGTGGCCAGGGACTGACTGCACCATCAGTTCCCAGCCACTTCCGTCACCTAAACGGCGTCTCTTTCTGCCCCTCTTGGACAACCTTGGAGCAAGGTAGACTATTCTTTATTCAAGAATTCGATCCATACGGAGTACTACTCCATGAGATGGGGCATGAAATATTAAGCCGAGAATTGCATCTCGTATTTGCCATGCCCACTGAATCCGCAGAGACTCGTGAGGTACAAAGACGTTGGTTCATAGGAACGCTGTCTGTTCATGCTCCCCAAGGCAAGCTACCGTGGTCACCTTTTTCCAGGGTCCAGGGACTCTGCGTCCGAGATGATGCAGGCAACAGAGAGGCAGCAAAGCTCGGAGGTTTCGGAGCGGGAGAACAAGGGAGCGTAATGACTCGAAATTCTGACATGGAATCATGAAAAAAAAAAAAAAAAAAAAAAAAAAAAAAAAACAAAAAAAAAAAAAAAAAAAAAAAAAAAAAACAAAAACACAAGACCAAGACATAAACAAGTGAAAAAAGACAAGAGGAGAACCATACAAGAACAACAAAAAACAGAAAGACAAAGTAGTTAGAGAACAAGACGAACAAACACCGAAGCAATA
>NKCJ01000112.1:0-90992 GCA_003947015.1 Fusarium sp. AF-6
GGGGGGGGAACAGGGGGAAGGATCCAAGCTATTACAGGTAAAGATCAGAGGGGTAAGCATGAGATTAAGCGCTGATTGTTTTATCGATAGGGATGACCTCGTTATTTCATCAATATTTTTTCTACTTTCTTTAAAAAAAAACTTAAGCTTCTCCCGACCGTGTGGTCAGCCATCCAGGATGGCAGGACCTTTTTTGCTGACCGGGCCTTTTCCCCGCAAGCTTTTTCTCCAGACGATGAGATGGTTGTAACCAAGCTTGGTAACTATTAATAATAGCCTTTATCTCTGTGTCTGCGGTTTGCTCCAACGGTCCCATGTTCGCCAAGACTCCCTAGCAATCGCAGTCGTTCCATTGGCTCCTGGGCAAAAGCCATGGTCCAACGAGGGGGAATGGCCGCACTGTTTTCCCTTTTGGTTTGTTGTCTCTTGCTTTTTTTATTGCCAAGACCTTGGAAGTGTCGTGATCCACCAAATGCATCCGACAAGAGAGACAATCGCCGGGGTCCCCGTGACGAGTCGAGTCGAGGTCTCAAGGCCAAGAGATTGCTGGCCGGTGAAGGAACAAGTTACTGCTTGGAATGATCTTTTGTGAAGCTTGTCTGGATGAAGTGAAGTTTGGAGAAGAAGTCTCCCTCCCTTTGTTTGTCTCTGCACCTCACACGCGCCCAGGCGCCCTCACCCGAGACCATGGATCACCTGTTTCCGACCATGTCTCGGGCTGCAGTGCAGGTAGAGCTCTCTGCAATGCTCCGGGTGGTGGTACAACATGGCTCTTTGTACCCCGTATCCACTGCTTACCCTGTGGAAGGCCTTATTCCACCGGCACTTGGGCTCCCCGTAGGTAGCAAACAAGCATCATGGACTGACCTGACGATGCTGCCATTATCTGTTCCCACTCCCGTATCCATAACGACCCGCTATCCCCAGATCCTCAATGCATGGTCCTTATCTTGACACGGACAGGTAAGTACCCAAAGCGTCAACGGCAATCTTGATGGGGCGATTGCACACTGTCCAACAAAGCAGCGACAACAACAACAAACATTCAATAGGAGCTGCTGCGGCTGAGGGGAAGCCGAGGCAGAGCGTGACAAGTGTGCATCGCGTACGGTTTGCGCCGGGATTACAAGCTCGTCATGAACTCCTTCGCCTCGCATTCGTGAAGTTTTGTCGCAGATGGCACCCAAGCCCTTCATCTCCTTCCATCTTGAGCCTCGACTAGGGGGGTCGGCCGCCATGTCATCGGGTACGCGATAGCCTCTCTGCGCATTTGTGGAGGCGAATTTGGGGTAAACGACAGGAGCCAAACTGAGAGGAGAAGGAGGAAGACGAATTTGGAGAGTGAGCATTGCCACGATGAGGGACCCAAAGCAGCATCACCAAAGCTGTGCCTCTCTCCGCGTTCCCTTCCCTTCCGCCCCCCTCCCTCCCCTCGGACGGGTGATTAAGGTTGTTGGTTAGCTCTCTTCTCGGATTGGCTCCGAAGGCGCCACCAAATAAGCCCAATAACGGTGATCCACTGGTCAGGACGAGGGGGAAGGATGGTCTTGGCGGTTGTTTGCCAAGTCGGACCCCAACCCGGCTCCAACAGTGATCGATCTTAACACCTTCCCTTCTCAGTAGAAGCCCCGTTGCAGTAGGAGGACCATTCAAAAGGTCACGCGTCCGTTGTTGTCGAGGCGAAGATAGCGATCAGTATCTCGAACAACCTTGGCTAGCTCTGCCAAGTGCGGGGACCGACCCTAGCCCGAGCTGGCCAACCATTGCTCCTGGAGACAGGGGACGAACGGCACTAGCCTTTTGAACAATTCTGGGTCGGTCGTGTGTGTGTTGTGTGCGGATGTGCGACAGGCGCTTCCGCTGCCATCGCGTAGGAGGCGTTCCAGGACGTTGCTCCGGGGAGGCGTTTTTACTACTCAATATAGTCGCCGACTACTACGTAACAGCAAATCCTCATACGTTCTCTTTTTCTGTGCTTTCTCCCAGAGACACACTCTGCTGACCGTGACACCAAAGTCAGCTCTGCTTCTTGGCCCTGATCCCTGACTCAGTGAAAGCACCCAAGCCAGGTCACACACACACCACCACCCCTTTCAGCTGCGAGCCTCAATAGAAGCTTCCCCGGGGAAGGAGCCAAGATGCCTGGAACCTTTTGACATCCCTATCTCGTCTGATACGGCTGGTGCATATCCCTTCTTGGCATTCACCTGGTGCTACCACATACCACCCCAGGGCTTGGGATCGTCTTTGATCCTCCTCCTGCCCTTTTTGCAATGGGCTGCCGCTTGCTCCGTCGTACAGATTTTTTTGTGCCCTCTGCAGCTCCCGTTAGATAAAGTGTCCCATCCCGCCCGCGTTGGCTGCTGATCACTCACTCACCACCCCTCAGTTTGTGTCAGGTCTCTTTCCTTTCAACGACCCTCGACGCTGAGAGTCTGCCTTTGTATCTTTTTTTTATTATTATCCCTGTTACACACACATAAACAGCCAATTCTTTACTGAATTACGTCTTTTCGCCATGGCTTCCAAGGAAACCGAGCTCGACGTGGGCCCGGTGACGCCTCCTCTCAGCACTGATCCTGAGAAGGACTCTGGCAATGGCAATGAGGTCCCCGAGGACTTTCGTGAGAAGGATTTCATGACCCGAAATGGTCTCAACCTTCGATCTTTCCAACGCCGTAAGTTCAAGTAGCCACATCGCTCATCTGCCCTAACCTAACATGGCATCTTAGGTGACTGGGGTACTGGTGCTGTCGAGCTCGATCGCTCCATGAAGAAGCGCCATCTTCACATGATTGCCATCGGTGGTTCCATCGGTGCTGGTTTCTTCGTCGGCTCTGGTGGTGCCCTTACCAAGGGTGGCCCTGGCTCTGTCTTCCTCTGCTTCTGTATCGCTGGTGTCATGATCTTCCACGTCGTGCACGCCCTTGGTGAACTCGCTGTCATGTATCCCGTCTCTGGTGGTTTCTACACGTACTCTACTCGCTTCATCGATCCTTCTTGGGGTTTCGCCATGGGTTGGAACTACGTGAGCCACCCTTCGATCATATCAAGCTGTGTACCTTTGCTAATTGTTTACAGGTCTTTCAATGGGTCATCGTCTTACCACTTGAATTAACAGTATGCTCTTTCACGGTACAATACTGGAATAAAGACATCAGCGAAGCCGTATGGATTACTGTATTCTGGGTTGTCATCATATTCGTCAACATCTTTGGAACACTAGGTTACGCCGAAGAAGAGTTCTGGAGTTCGCTGTTCAAGCTGGCCGCCATCGTCATCTTCATGATCGTCGCCGTCATTCTCATCTGTGGTGGTGGCCCATCCCACGGCAAGTTTGACACCTACCAGGGCGCCAAGCTGTGGTATGATCCCGGTGCTTTCCAGAACGGCTTCCGTGGCTTCTGTGGTGTCTTTGTCACTGCTGCTTTCTCTTTCGCTGGTACCGAGCTGGTTGGTCTTGCTGCCGCTGAGTCCCAGAACCCCGCCAAGGCTCTGCCCGGTGCTATCAAGCAGGTCTTCTGGCGTATCACTCTGTGAGTATCTCAGCCAACAGTGGGCAATCATCTCTGCTAACCTCTGCCAGCTTCTACATCGTCGGTCTTACTCTTGTTGGCATGCTGGTTAGCTCCAAGGATGACCGACTCCTCAACAGCGAGAACCCTTATAAGGACGGTACCTCGCCCTTCGTGCTCGCTGCCAAGGATGCTGGCCTCAAGGGTTACGACTCCTTCATGAACCTCGTCATTTGCATCTCGGTTGTATCCCTTGGCGTCTCGTGTGTCTACGGAGGCTCTCGTACCCTGACCGCCCTCGCTGAGCAGGGATACGCCCCTAAGTTCTTCACCTATGTTGACAGGTCTGGTCGCCCCCTCATGTCGGTCATCTTCAACCTCATCTGGGGTGCCCTTGCCTACGTCGTTCTGGCTTCTTCGGGCTCTGTCGTCTTTGACTGGCTCCTGGCCGTCTCTGCTCTCGCTGCCCTGTTCACTTGGGGATCTATTTGCTTCGTAAGTTCCTCCTATCATCAATGATTATTTGGCTGTATCTTGCTAACTCGACATTTCTAGGCTCACATTCGATTCCGTACTGCTTGGGCTCGCCAGGGCCGTTCAATTGATCAGATCCCCTTCCAGGCTTGTGGTGGCATCTACGGATCATACATGGGTCTCTTCCTCTGCTTCATCATCCTTGCTGCCCAGATCTTTGTTGCCATCGCTCCTCCCGGAAAGACTGGAACTGGTACTGCCGAGGACTTTTTCAAGGCCTGCCTTGCCATCCCTGTCGTCCTTGTCTTCTGGATTGCTGGCTTCATCTGGAAGCGAACCGGCTGGCTCACCATTGACCAGATTGATCTCGACACTGGTCTCCGTGAGCATGACTGGGACAGCATCAACGCCTACCGTGCCAAGGTTGCCAGCTGGCCTGCTTGGCGTCGTGCTCTGCACAAGTTTATGTAAGATGGAAGCTCAGCTTCTATCGGCTCTGGCTTTGGTCTTGCCGACTTGATCTAGATTGTATTTACCTCCTCGCATGTATGTGAGGATTATCTGATAATACCCATCAATATATCTCCTTCAACCATTCCTCGAACGAGGCTTGGCATTAGTGACTACAAATTCATTACAACTGTTTCAAAGTGGCATGTGGCGTCTTCATAATATCTTCGTAAGTGCAGTTCTAACCAACATCGGTCGGCTCAAGTGGGATAGACCGGCCATCCCGCCTCATCCGAGTGGGATTGACGAAATAATGGAAGCATGAATTTGTCATTCCTGGTAGATATTTCAAACTCTCGGAAGGGCGTGAATTACATCAGGGGTTCTAGGCTTGGATATAACATCGATCGACAGGCACACTTTTGACTTGGTATCCTTGGCTGCTTAAACTCCACCACAACATCAACGCCAAACAACAAGCCACCATGCTCGACGAAGCTTTGTTACACCTTTTCTCCGATGCTGAGGAGAATGGAAGTAGCTGGTCTGACTCTGGTTACTTGCAACATTATCAACAACACTTATCCCACCTCGAAACTGGATCAAAATTGAGTCTTCTCCAAGAGTTACTCTGCGTTCGATCACCTGTGCCGCCTCTTCCAGCAGACATGCTCCAAAAGATCGACTCTATCCTCTTGCGTGCCAGAGAACATCGTGTCCTTACCCAAGCCTCCTCGTTGACTCCATCACGGACGGTTAGACATGAACAAGGCGGAGCCACCAACCTTGTTCTATGGAGAGGAGATATCACCACCTTGACGAACATCACTGCAATTACCAATGCTGCCAACGGTCAGATGCTTGGATGTTTCCAGCCGACGCATCGCTGTATTGATAATATTATTCACTCACGGGCAGGGCCTCGCTTGCGAGATGAGTGCTTCCGGCTCATGCAAGACAGAGATGAGGACCTTGGCGCGGGAGAGACGCTTGTCACTCGCGGATATGCCTTGCCTTCATCGTATGTAATTCATACAGTAGGCCCTCAACTGCGTCGTGGTGCCTCTCCGACCGAGCCTGAGAAGAGACAGCTCGCTAGATGCTACGAGTCTGCTCTTGACGCTCTGGAGCTACTTCCAGCTGAAGAAGACGGTAGAAAGGCGATTGCACTCTGCTGTATTTCGACAGGACTCTTTGCGTTTCCGGCTAAGGAAGCAGCTGAGATTGCAGTCTTGACGGTTTTGTCATGGCTCGATGACCATCCATCAACGACAATAACCGACATCATTTTCAACACCTTCACCGAATCTGACACGGGGATCTATTCAAAACTTTTTGAAGCCTTACCCACAGACTGGACCCCTCTCAGTGACAAGACCAAGTCAACACCGCTTGTTGGATCCCTGGCTTTGGCGCGCGAATGGCTCGACTCTGCAGATGCCGTGCTGGTAACTGCGGGTGCTGGATTATCGGCTGCTGAGGGCTTGGACTATCACTCTCGATCTCTGTTTGCGGAAAACTTCCCTGGGTTCCTCAAATATGGGTTGACATCCCTGTACAGTGTCTTTGGCTATGATGAGTGGCCATCAGAAGAACATCGATGGGGTTACTTCTTTACTCATCTTGATATGGTAGCCAACTGGCCCAAGACGCCTTCTTATCAATCCCTCATATCACGGCTGAACAAGTTTGGCCCTGACGCTCATGTTCGCACATCCAACGCAGATGGATTGTTTCTGACCAACGGCTGGTCAAAGCAGCAGTTATCCACTCCCCAAGGCTCTTATGCATATCTTCAGTGTCTGAAAAACTGCAGAGTCGAGGCCACAGTTCCATCCGCACCTCTTGTCGCTGATGCGATCCCACACTTGGACAAGGTTACCCAGAAATTGATGGACTCGAGCAAGGTTCCGCGGTGTAAATATTGTGGAGCGAAGATGAGTATTTGCGTTCGGGCGGGCCCGTGGTTCAACCAAGCCCCCTTTAAAGTTGGTGAAGTCGCGTGGAGAGCATGGAAGTCGAGAATTCTTAGGGAGAAGAAGAAGTTGGTGGTTTTGGAGCTTGGCGTTGGGATGAACACGCCTGGTGTTTTGCGATGGCCTAACGAGGACCTTGTTTCCAAGGGTAACGGCTTGGTTAAGTTGGTGCGCGTTGGATTGGGACCAGAGGCCGTTGTATCATGGGATCAGGAGGATGGTGAGCTGAGCACATATGTGGATGGCGATATCGGCCAGATCATGCCTTTGTTGGTGGGCGATGTTTAGAGTTTGCCGGGGGAGATGCCAACTTGCGAGTTACACCTTGTTCGCCTGCAATCCGACTTAGGCGTTTAACCAGAAAAGACCAGCTAGAAATAGAACAGAAGAGAATTCAATCAAGTCAAACAAATGTCTTAATCATACCCACACGTGATGTCTCGAAACCCGCCCTTGGCAAGGTCACACGTCATCTTAGGAGGCTCTAGAGAGGCTCATTTGCCAAGCGTGATGCTGACAAGGGGTTTCACGGGTTGTCCGGAACGCCCGCGTGGCTGTGCGCCCCGCCGTGATGGTGATCTGCTGTCCACAAAAAGGACGCACAGCCGCTTTTCGTGAAAGGCTGTAGATTTTCAACCTTGTCCTTTGAGACTGCGACACAAGCAGAAATGCGATCAAGTTGACAACAAACAATGGGATTCGAGACCCTTTCTAAACTCGCTGCGGCTGGTGAGGCTGCTTATCAGAATCTGTCCAAGAAATGGTGAGTCTCTATTGTCTATGCTATACATGGGCCAATAAACTGAGACCACAAAGGGAGAACCAAAAGGCGCGATACGCCAAAGATGAGCAGAATGCAAAGCTCAAAGAAGAGATTCGCCTGCGAAATGAATTCCTCGGTCTGGTCACGAGCAAAATGACAGGCGACTCAGCCTACGAAATGACACCTCTAAAATGCGATCCACGCAGCAACCACAAAGCCGTATTCCTAGTAACAACACCCATCGCGTTCGGAAAGTTTGCGTTATCCGAGGCAAGCTACAAGCTTCTAGCCAGACACGTCGGAATGAGCCTCAACAGCGTGAGCCACTGGGCTGTCTGCGTGATTGACAGGGGGCTGGGGAAGGATTACTGCTACGATTTAATGAGCGATCGTCTGGAATTGAGTGCATTGGGCAAAAACTACTTTCGTGTCGCTGTTATTACGCCTGAGTTTATTGATACGTGGAGTTCTTGTTATTATATTGGCGAAACGACAAAGTCGCATCAAGAGATTCAGGATCTGGGTGAGTCGGAGGATGACTATGAAGATTGCTGGGGATTACTGACATATTTTCTAGGTCGACATCACATGGAACTGAATCCTCGATATCATCTACTATCAAATAACTGTCAACACTTGGTGGACACGCTTGTCAAAGAGCTATGCAACGGCAAAGTCATCAGTCAAGCCAAATTAAACGAGGAACTATCTCTAGCCTCTCCAAAGATTGCACGCGATCTGATGGTAGCACGACTAAGATCTAAAATGGATGTGGGAGGTGAGAGCGAGGACAGCGCCTCTGTCAAAGAATATCTGGGGGCATTGAAGAAGCATTGGGGAGATAAATAATCTTCTTGCAATCGGGAGTTTTCTGGCATTTGTTTCATCTAGAGTCCAAGGAGGCTTCTGAGATCGGACCAAAATGGGAGCGTATTCATTCAGATAGACCATAGCATCTAGCACTATGTTGCTACATACCTACTTAATAGATTCTGTTAGACAACAAGTACCCAGACTGTTCAAAGTTCCAGCCAACCAGGTCGGCCAATCATCAAGTAGGCCGTAGCGATGCAACAGAACGTGAGAGATCCGCAGTACACGTCCAATATCACTCTCGGTTCTCAATCTCATCCACTTGCACGTCGTCCTTTATCTCCTTCTTCCCAACAAAGTTGTCTGTATCAGGTTGCTGAAGGTCTGTAACATAGGACTGGAACTTCCACGCAGCCAACCTCTTCTCAAATAACTCATCGAGCTGTTCCAAGCTTCTCCCTCTAGTCTCTGGAATGAAGAAGAAGGTAAAAATGGCCAGAATCAAATTACCCCCGGCCCAGATGTAACAGTACTTCGGACCCCAGTTGAGAGCCTCAGGGTTGATAAAGTAAGGTGAGCAGTAGGCACTCAACCATGAGACGAGAAAACTAGCACCTTGTGAAAAACCAACTGTCTGTGCCCTAAGTCTCTGAGACGGTATCTCTGTCTGAAGAGCCCAGAGCACTGGACCTTGGCCAAGGCCGTATACCCAGACAAAGACAATGCTCAGCCCCACGAGCACCTTTCCTGCAGTGGGTGATCCAACAGGGGAAACGGTGTAGGCAATCGCCATGCCAAGCATGCACATCGAGTTCACCGCCGAGGCAGTCATCAGGAGATGTCGGCGATTGAAGAACCGCACCGCCGGGAATGACAGTATGTTTCCCGTTAGGGCGATTGCAATATCATCGCGCAATCGGGCTTCGTCAGTTATATGTCGCAGCTTCCGGATAGCAGCTTCGGCTTTGTCATCCTGACCTTTCGAGATGTAGTAGCGAGGTGTCTCTGGAAGAAATATCAAGCCAATGGTCATCAACACTGGAATGGCGAACATGACGGCAAGCGGGATCTGATAAGACAATCGACTGGTGAGGACTTGAGTAAAGTTATCGACGACAATCCCCATCAGCGCTCCGAGGTTGATCTGCAGCACAACCATGCCGATGGCCGCACCTCGAAGATACGCCGGGGTGGACTCTCCTATGTAGATTGCAGAGTAGGTGCTGTAGAAACCGTTCGAAAATCCGAGAAGGATGCGGCCGAAATAGAGCGCGGCGATACTCGTGCTTCCAATCTGAGCGGCGACGGAAACAGCACTCATCAACGATGCGATCCATAGGCCGAGCCTAGGGCTAATGAAGCTTCCAAACTTGAAGATTGAGATGCAGGCTGCCAAAGCCCCGAGACTAATGAGACTCTGCAGTAAAGTCTGTACCTTGGTGCTGATATTGTACCCGATGGGGTTGGTTGGCTAGGCCGGTCAGCATCGATGTGTAGGCACAGGGACAGGGACTTACATCGACATAACCAAAGACGGCCAGAAATCCTGGCATAGATTGGAACCCTGCAATGGCGGCAGAATCGTATCCATATTGGAGTTGAGCCAGAGCGATGAAGAGGCAGATTGCAATCAATCGCTTCTCGCTCCAGACGGAGTGAAGTTGAGCATTGGCGGGCGACTGTAGCTCCATAGTCGTGAGATGGTTAGCAAGGAGGTACTATAGCAGAAAAGTGGCAGAGAGGAGTCATGCCCTCTCTTGACAGTAGCGAGGAAGGGTCACTGATTTTATCAATCTCGACCACATGCCAGGCCCGTTTCCCCAGAATGCTTCCCCGCAATCGCATCGATCTTGATGCGACGATAGCACGGATCCAAAACCGTTCATTTAGCGCGTTTGTAAGGTAGGTTAAGCTTTCATCGGAGTCAGGCCTCCGACCGAGTTCTCGTTGATGATCTCGGCAATCTCTCAGCCACTGCCGATGTAGCCCGTCGGTATAAAAGTATATTGAAGCACTGCACTTATGGGGACAATATCGCAAATGTGGAGACCTGAGCTCTGATAGAGTGTATGAAAATCATGGAGGCGGCGCTTGAGAAGGTTCTGGGTGAACATAACCACCAAAAGGCTCGCGCTGCAGCTGACTACAATTTACCTCTGTAGTATAATCAGACGTACAAAAGCTAAATCACATGTAGGGGTGTTGTCTTGAAAAATGTCTGGATAAAGAGGTATGGCAGGGGTGGTCTCGGCATCAGTGTCCTCGGAGCCATACGTCCGAACTGTAACAGGGTGAAGGGCGAAATGGTCCAATCAACGGCAACGAGATTCTACTACTTCGGGACCATATGAATACACTCCGAGTGGCGGGACGACCCCTGTTGATGGTAATTCAAGGCGCGTGCTTCGATTCGATACTGATCCTCATGAGGAGAGCTCAACCAAACATCCACCCTTCGCCTACAAGAAGGAGATCGGTTTTGTAGAACGAGAAAGGTTGAAATATATCCCTGCTGCCGTCATAAGTTCACTCTTCTAGAAACCCACTCCTTGCCATATGACTCACTTTCAATGTAGAGTCCTCCTTGGCTCGTGTTTGTCTCGCTGTTTGCTAAAGTGCGGCAAGTTCTCTTTGCACCCTCTACAAGCTGTTTCGCTCCACGTTGAGGCGTATTCCTGGCCCATTCCTTGCAAGATATACAAAGCTACGGCTTTTCAAGGAAGCATATCTCGGGATATATCCTAAGATGAGTATTTAGCTCCATCAACTATCTATCTGCTGGCTCAGTCATCCCATCGAGGGGAGGACTTCAACTATGACAGAACCCAACATCAACACATTATGGTATCATATCCCAATTCCAACACAGTGGCCTTCCAGTCCCATCAAAAATACGGTGGGCAGAGCTGTTTCGCAACGTGCTACAACATGTTAACAGTGTTGCAGGGCCCGTTGTCTGAATGACTCTGAGCGAATATTATATTGATGATCCAGTAACTACCAAGATAACCTATGAGGCGGTTAGGGATTTGTCAATGCTCGTGTCCTAAGTGCAGTCACATCTGGTTCCCTATCTTCCTATCTTCCAAGAGCCGGCTAACATCTCTGATGCGAGTCTGCGTGGTATTATACTTGTGCTAATCTCATTAACCCGTTACCAAATATGGCCAGTCAGAGACTCCAATTAGATTTTCCTTTTTTGGGGGTTTGTTTCCCACGCATCTGTCAAATCTCCTAGTCCTCTATTTCGATGCTCTCTCGGCAAGGAGTCATCTTTAATTAACCTAGGTATATCACCTTGTTTAAGCTAGACAGGATGCTGAAACCGAGAAGGATGATGGCTTTGTTTCACCTGTCCGATGGCAGATTTGCTTGACTACCCGGGAGTAAGCGTCCTCAGTGAAGGAAATATTGCACTCAAGGTCCATCATCAGCTATCAAAGGCGGAGAGGCCTGAATTAGTGATTTTAGCTTGCCAAAGCAATAAGGTAAAAGTTGTGTGATTGTCCTAGGCACGCAGCGTGGGAGAGATGAGGACCTTGGAGTCTCCTAGGCCAACCTGATAGTAGCCTAACGACCTCCTCAAGTGGCGCTGTGGTCTGCCTGTCGATCCTTCAGCCAAACGTTAGTGGCTGACAGGAGCGAAAATGCCTTAGGGGTGGACCGACCACCCGACCTTGATTATGGTTTCAAGGCTAAGTACTCAAATACAACCTCGTAGCATCCATTTATATCGTCCAGTTGGAGTCATCCTGTGTGCCAGTCTCTAATGTATTAACCCGCCAATGGCGAAACTGGTTTGAATCCCATCGACTCACATCCTGCGAGTATGGGTTGGGTGAGACCCGTTGGCGATGTGGCGGAGTAAAAATAGGAGGATCGTAGGGTCGTAGTGCTCCTTTAGGTAGTCGCCGACCTCTTAAGATTGACCCAATCAACATGGGGAATTATCACCATCCTGTGCCAAATTGGGGAGACACCGCTACTCTTTGGCCCAGAGTGTGACGTTGCGGGAGAAAGAAGGTCCGTTTCTGACACTGACCAAGGTGCCATTTTTCCCGCATTCCCCTCTTGGCCTGCTGAATCGGTTGGTGTCTGAGCCGAGCCCTACGAGGCTAGACCACAGCCTTTGAATGGAGCCCTAAATTAATAAGAGCAGGGTTCTTTGTGGATTGAGCAATCACGCTTACGCGAAATGATGGCTGGCTTTGCCGCTGGGTTACCGTTCTAGACTAGGATTAGTGAAGCTCGGCATGGGTTTAATGAAACACCTCTAAGGCAGGACGAGGCAGATTGGCAGAGGAGCTGAAAAAAAGATTTCATGCAAAAGACCCAGGTGGAGGGGTCCCTGTTTCGAGACAACGCACAAAGGCAGGGGATGTAAGCCCGAGTCAGGCTCGCCGAGGTTTCATGGCGCATCCCAAGTTTGACTCCCAGCTCGTGTGATATGACCATGTTTGACCAATCTCTTTTTCGTATACGGAGCGAATGGGGGAGAGCGATCAGCCCCCATAAGCGTTAATGCGAGATTGGAATAGCTCTCAATGGACCCCTACGTGAATCCTTCAGCTGGGAAGACTTTGTTGATGTTAAATACTCGGTGAATCCCCATCGTGGACTCTTACTGCTTTGCTGGTTCTCACTCATCGATCCTCACGAAATCTTCTTGATCCTTCTCCATCCTTCACCGTCGAACACTTCGTCCGTGCTTCTACACAACCAACACAATGCGCTTCTACCAACTCCTCGCCGTCGCGACTGCTGTCGCTGCCGCTCCCGCCCCCGAAGGTGGCCTCGACGAGCGCGATCTCCAAGAATGCCTTAAGGTCGCGACCTCGTTGCTCCCCAAGTTGACCGAGATCCCTACTCCCGACGCGACACTCTCTTCATGGATCATGGAGCAGACCAACCTCGTCACACAGACCGACGAGTGTGTCATCCCCCATGTCACCGGCGACATGGCCAAGGAGTACAGCTCGTACGCCTCCGAGCTCTCTAGCTGGTACGGCGAGGCAGTCGAGGGTTACTCCAGCCTCCTCGACTCCTGCAGCGACGTCCCCGAGATCAAGAGCCAGCTCGAGTCTATCACAGAATCCGTCACCCTCTGCACCTCGGTGGAGTGGGCCTCCTCCACTGGCTCTGCCTCGTCCAGCGACAGCAAGGACAGCAGCGATAGCAGTGACGACAAGGACGATGACGACAATGCTGCCAGCAGCGCCCCCATCAAGGTCGGCGTGGCCGCCGCTGTTGCCGTTCTCGCTGGCGCCTTGATGCTGTAGATGGAAACTTGGATGAGAAGGGTTTAATGGATGAAAGGTTCTAGCGATTGGCGTCTTGCGGATGTGCTTTTGCTCGCTTGGAATGAGGCTTGGATATATCTGGAAGGGGTCATTCGATGCGATATTTACTGGCGTACTCAGATTCAAATGTCATACAAGTGTCTCGCATATCTCCTTGTCCTTGTGAAGTGTGACCTGAAGGAACCCCAATGTGAAACTATTGTCTCTCCCAAGTAAGACATTGAGAATTATCTCGGCTGTTGGATCTCGGATACTTGTGTAATGGGAATCTCTAGGCGACCTGCAAGTGCTGGTAGCCCCATTGCAGACTCGGAGACCGAGTGTTGAAGTCTAAGCATCGCGATCGATTGCCATTCCATTGGAGGCTTAGAGATTCATTCTCTCAACTGAGGATTGTATTCTAAATACCACGCATCCGACGTTTATACATGAGTAATATACAATTGAAACATCCAAGCCAGTCCCCTCCAGCCTGCCTGGCTCTTGTTATCCGAACTTATCTCGCCTAGACTGCCAAGCTCTGAGGTGCAACCATAACAACAAGCTCCGCCCCGCAGAGACATGTCTCTTAAACGACTTACACTGAACTCTGTGGATTTGTTAGTTCGCTGCCATTTTTCCTGCGAGGTGACTACCAACATGCTTCTTAGATTTTAGGTACCTAGGCTCAATTAACTTTTCGAGCTCCATTCCGGATATCCTTCCTGTCACTCTCTCAACTAGCAGCGTCGACGCTACACGAAGAGACTGCCAGCTGGGACTGATTGTCAGTAATTGCTTCTCATTATCTCGGGGAACTTACCATGTGGTTGATCCGGCATATATATGGATCAGAAATGTATAGTTTAATCAGTCAAAATTACCGACTCCTCCCCGTCAAAATTTCCATCTACACTCGAGTCATCAGTAGACTCCTCAGCTTTGTACTGCCGTCGCCAAAGCATCGTGCCATTTCCTGGATCCATGATAACCGCATAGTGCGTCTCGTCAACAAGTATGTGATCATCTTGTAAGAAACGAAGGATATCCCGAAAAGTGATGACCGGATCTTGATGGCTGAACTGTCGTTGACACTTCTTGACTCGCTTCTTCCACAGGCTGTCTAGACGATCTTTCCTCTCTAAGGAGAAATCGACGAGCACTGCCATTCCGGTTCCATAATTTCCTGAGGCTAGGTCTGCAGCGGCTTGTTGGAGTTTGGTGGGATCGTTTTCGTCTTGGCAGTCGTGGTTGAAGGCTGTGAGGAAAGTATCCGAGTCGCGAACAAACGATTTGCGGTCGTCCTTTTCGACAACGTAGACTCTTTCGGGTGTACAAAAGACAAGATATGCTGCGGTTGATCTGGAGGTGGAAAGGCTCTTCAATATGTCCTGCATATGACTGTCTTGGATTTCTGATACTGTTGCGTCGGTGTCGGGCTCTTGGTGAGACGAGCTGTCTTCTTCGGGTGTAGGATCCAATAGGAAACCTCGTAAGACGCTCGAGATGGATCGCCTTTGACCAAGAATTACCTTAACCTGATGAATTCTGAAGGAGAGTCGTTGTCTCAGGGTATCTCTGCAATGATATGGCCGAAAGTTCAACCCCATGCTAAGACCCTTTCTGACACCTGTCAAGACTCCAACATAGCCGAGATAGGTGACTGTAGTTGCAATCACTGGACCTCCAGGTTTCCGGACAAAGTCAAGCTCAACAATAATCTGCCTCAGAAGATCCATGCCCCAGTCGAGAGTTCGGAAGTGAAGCATGCGGGTTGATTGCTGGTCTGGAGCGTCGGCTAGATTCAGGGTGCGTACACCACCGCTGGTGCACCCTAGCAATATATCCAGAAGAACATTGAATGCGACTAGGGCATGCATGGGAACGTCCATGGCTTTGGAGATACCCACCAGCTCGGCATTCTCCTCTGGCATATATACTCGACGCAAGATACGCGGTGATACAGTAGCCATAAACTTTCCAAAAGATTGACCAAGCAGTTCTTTGAGAAGGTCGTTGAAAACAGTATTTATGTTGCATGAGATGTCGGAGCCTCGGAAATGAGGCACGATATGTGCATAGCGCTCCTCTGGCGGCTGCGAGAGGTCGACCACGAATCTTGGGATCTCGGCGGCGTTTGACATTTTTCCAGGTAAGAGGCGACGATGAACATGAGGCTGAAGGAGTGTGGAAAGGCTGATGCCTGGAGATGTAGGTGAGATGTAAGACTTTGGGAGTTGCCAGCTCACGAAGTGTTTGCGTATGCAGATTACCTAATCTTGCATAAATGCCAACTGGGTTGATTATTGTTTGAACAGATGCCCTAAAGTCATTGTCAGTGCAATAATAGGCAGTTAACCCTCTTTTTATTTACTCTTCGTTCTTAATTAGCCATAAAAAGGTCTTTGCCTTTGGGACCTCGTCAGGTGGTACTCTGGCCTATTATCTAATGAGTGAATTTGATTCCATCCGAAACCAGTATATGAATATAAGAGCTCAAGAAGAGAGGGTTTAACTTTCTTAAAAGTTTAATCTAGTCTTATTCTAGGAGAAGAGGGCTCGTTTACTCTTGATTCCCACTTCGACAATGTATGAGCACCTTTCGCTGCCTGAAGTTCCGGGCGGCTATGATGTCGATGATAACCATTGCAACACGTCTTGATTGGACACTGCGTCGGTGGCCTAGTCAAACAGTTGGTCTATCGAACATTGGCCTAACTAATAGTTACTCCCCTATTTTTATTCATGACCTATACTATGTAGAAATGCCCCCTTTAACTCCCGGGTACTATTCCTCCTCAAAAGCTCCCTTGCCTTGCGCTGCACAAAAATGACATCCAGTACATTCTTCAGGCGGCAAGGGAGTCTCAATGACGATTCGTTTGTATCGGCGAATCGGGAATGTGGCTTTGCTCGATACCTGCAAAACAATATGATACTCGATCTGGGTGATGCCGGTACGGGGGACCCAATGGGTCATAGATGCCGCATTGGGGACCGTAACTCGTACCTGCTTGCCCAAGACAACGTTTTCGAAGCCGGCATCGTTGAAGGCCGCAATCTCTTGGGCGTCTGACTTGGAAGCATTTGGCGAGGATGAAGGGGATGAGCGGGTATGGGAAAAGTCCGGGTGGTTGATGTCGAGCCATCTCGAGCGTGGAAACGGTTGAGGTCACTTGGATGAGATTAGTATACGTTGAACAAGACACCACCATCCGCAGACGTGTTGCCTACGCGTTTGTGAACGGTCTGGCCATCATCGACGGTGATTTTGTATACGGAACTGAGCAAGACATTCTAGCATATCAAGTCACCGACAACCCAGCCAAACGCGCCCTCTCCGAGAAGGTGCCCAGCCAGAGATGGCCAAATGCAGTCGTGCCTTACTCGTGGAGCGATGAGGATGTCTCGCTATGGCTGTCGGACGCTGACAAGAAAGCGCACATGAAGCTCTTCGAGGCGGCAGCTGAGATCTGGGTGGGCAGGCTGCCGTGGCTGAAGGTTTACGAGGCGACCACGAGTTAGAACCCGTTGGCAACGACACCACCTGATAGAATCACTCTGAAGTTTATCGACAGTGGAGGATCCTCGTCGCCCCTTGGCCGAGCTTCGGCGTAGATCTGGAGTGTCGTTTCGCTGGGAGATAGTCCCCTGGCTACATATGTCCATGAACTGGGCCATAGTGAGCGCTCCTGTGAAAGGATCTTTCAAGAAGGTAATCACTAACCTCCCCTCCAGCTCTTGGCCTCCATCACGAACACAAGCGCCCAGACAGAGACAAGTACTTCACCCTGGACTGCGCGGCCCTCATGCTCGACGAAGATGGCGTCGCCGCCGTTTGCACATCCGAGGCGGCCTGTAAGGGATGGGGCTGTCAGTTGACGGCCCTCGAGAACCCGCTGGTTCACAACTGGGAGGGGCCCTATGATACAAACTCGGTCATACACTACTTTGAACGCAGCGCTGCGAAAGACTCATCTATTTAGCCCCTGACTGGCGTCAACCCCCGCGTCAGAGTTGGCCGCACCGATAGGCCCCACGCTCATGGACCTGGTGCGCGTCTGCAAGATGTACCGAGATCAATGCACTAGCCGAGGCATCTGCGGCGACGACATCTACTCCCCGGCCAACGGAGAGGAGTGCGACCCGGGCTGCGGGAAGAGTGACATCTGCACCGAGGACTGCAAACTGAAGCCGGTCTGCGGCAACAAGATCGTCGAGACTGGCGAGGCTTGTGATGATGGCCCATCTTGAAGCGTCACCTGCACCCCAGACTGCAAGAAGAAGCCCGTCTGTGGCAACGGCATCGTCGAAGACGGCGAGCAGTGCGACGACGGCGCATCAGGGAGTTCCAAGTGCACCAAGGACTGCAAAAAGATCACTTGCATCAAGACGTGCAACCTAGACCCGCGCTTCAACAAGCGCGACATCACCACTAGCTGCATCAAGGTCGAGGGCGGCTCGGCGGCCAGCGTGGGAAAACACTACTGTGCCTGCAGAGCAGGCTTCCGCACCGATTTGGGTAAGCCGCAGATGAGGATGCCCCCCTGGTTCCAACAGATTACGTGAGACGACCGACTGCAGAAACAGTAAGCCGCGGAAAATGCCTGAATCAGGCCTTTACAACGTTATCTGACTGCTTGGGGCCGCCATCCTTTGATGTAAACTGCTATTCTTAGTGTACTGCTGTTCTGTGATATAAATTGCCTTTATTCTTTCTTTGTGCGCTTGACTGTCGGTTACATTCGCCGATTGTGTTCCACCTGCATGCCACTCGCACTACCTACTTCGACGATACCCAGCAGTCAAGCACAAGCTCTTCCCCGTTCATGATGACACGCACAATTCCCTTAGCAAGCTACGTGTTTACTCGCCTTCGCCAACAAAAGGTCGACCACATATACGGTGTCCCTGGTGACTACCTCCTCCGGGCGCTCGACTATGTCCCACATTCGGGTCTGCGCTTTGTGGGATGCTGCAACGAGCTGAATGCTGGCTACGCTGCTGATGGATATGCTCGTGTGCTCCGTCACAGACACGCCGGCAGGGGACTCGGCGTCCTGTTCACGACGTATGGAGTTGGCGAGCTGAGCGCCGCTAATGCGGTGGCCGGTAGTTATGCGGAACATGTCCCTGTAGTCCACCTGGTCGGCACACCTAGCCGCAAGGCCTTGCAAAGATGTGCGGCCTCGGGTGACGAGAGCAGGAAGCATCTGTATATCCATCATACAATGGCAGATGAGAGGGTTGGTGTATTCCGGGAGATCGCAAGCAAGTTCACCGTCGCGCAGTTGAACCTTGCCGATGTCAACACGGCCGATATCCCGGGCCGGGTGGATGGGGTATTGAACGAGGCCCTTAGTCGAAGTCGCCCAGTATATATTGAGCTTCCATCCGACATGGCCCAGGTCGAGGTTGAACCTCTAGCTCTGGAGACGCCCCTTGACGGAAAGTCACCGATACTCACTACGGATGCTCAGGATGTTGACCTTGTCGCGCGGGACTTGCTACAAAAACTCCAATCAGCAGAACAGCCCATGGCGCTTGTCGATCGCGCTGATGGAGTGGCCGACATCAGGAAGGAAATCAACGACCTGATACGTCAGTCAAACCTACCGACGCTCGCAATGCCTTCAGGTCTCAGTATGATTGATTCCGACACACCGTCTTACTACGGAGTTCACTCAGGAGATGCGGGAATAATCGACACCATGCCCTTTGTCGAGTCTGCCGATTTAGTCTTGGCTTTTGGCCCCATGTTCACCGACGCGCAGACCCTAGGCTGGCGAACCGTACCGGATCGACAGAAGATGGTCATCATTGGGAAGAATCACGTCGAGGGTCGTCCGGTCGACGTGCGCGAGGTTTTGCTGGCCATGTCCCGGCAGCTTGATGGCAAACCCTTGCAAAGCCGGAACACCAATCTGCTTGGCAATTTCCGAAGTATTCAACCCAGGCCATTTCAGATGGATAAGCCTATTGACCAGACCAACTTGTACCACTACTTAAAGCAGTTTCTTCGACCTAATGATCTGGTCCTGCTGGGCAATGCTACACCAGTTCTCGGTGGCCGGGACCTTGTCATGCCAACGGACGGCCAAGTAATCGCCTCTGGGCTCTGGCTCTCCATAGGGCAGATGCTTCCCGCAACACTCGGCGCGGCTCAGGCCCATAGCGGACGCACCATTCTCCTCGAAGGCGATGGCAACTTCCAGGTTACTGGGCAAGAGCTGAGCACAATCATCCACCAACGCCTGGACGTGACCATCTTCATCTTCAACAATGGCGGGTATACCTACGAGCGATACATACACGGCATGGACGAGTCCTACAACGACATTGCTCCTTGGTCTTACCTCGATGCTCCGGAATTCTTTGGAGCTCCGGCTGATTACCCTGTTCGACGCGATAGAATCAGAACGTGGGGTGATCTGTCTCGGCTGCTGGGAGATGAAACTTTCCATTCAGGTAGTGGTTTGAAGTTGGTAGATCTGGTTCTTGACAAGTATGATATTCCGGCCACGTTTAAAGAGACTTTTGATCAGGCGGCAGCGCAGCTATAACTGGTCTTGCTTTCGTTCTCTGTGATCAAAGCTCGTGGATGTTGATGCAGGGGCATTGAGATCCCTTTTTAGAGCTGTCATTCGAGTTAGAGGAATTATTAAATGATACATTACATTGTCTATGCCATTGAATTTTCATGAATCATTCTACATTTCGAAGTTTCGTTATTATGAACTTGAAGCTCTCCTTAGAAAGAAGCACGCGGCCTAAACGATTGTGTAAAACACTGTCTGCGGGCTTCATCCCATGGCTTGGTTCTAGCAAGAGCAAAAAAACTAATGTCTGATATGAACTATAACAGTGCCTCAATGCACAAAAAGGAGGCCAAACGCTGGAAAAGGTTACAGCGTATCCCGCCGACACCAATGTGTGTGTGGACGGTAAGTACTGCGACATACTTGAATAAATGGTATTATTTCATTTCAGATCCCCGATTATTAAATAGTCTACTTGTTTAATTGTCGCTTCAGACCGTTGACCAAGCTTCAACATCATCTGTCAACGTCTGATCACTACCCATATTCCCCAGAAACACAAGATATACGACTCCTCTGTAATCTGTCGACTCGTCCCCGCATCACACCTCCACAGCGGGACCCCCGGTGCAGCTTGACCCAGCAGCTCTATCCATTCCATATTCAGTCCTTTCGTTATAGCATCAAAAGACGCGTATATAGCCAAGGTGTGAGCCATGTGTAAGCCTCGGCCACACCGAGACTATGCAGCACATCTAGACGATATGAACAGGGATAAACAAGATGCATTCCGTCATCACCAATGATTGAGGTGCTGCGATTCCACTCATACATGCAGTATCCATACCTCAGACTACAGCATGGCAAACTCACTTTAGTCCGACCTATTAGAGTCAGCTATAAACGCTGCCCAGCCAAGCTGAGGGTTTCAATTCGGACCGAAAGTGCTCCGTGGTCAATTGCCGATCCCGAGGCAAAATCGCTATGCCTGTCCAAGGCTAGGGCCCTTCTTGACCCCCTGGTCTACCCCAGACTACCCCGGACTTGGACCCTGTAAACAGCTTCAAAGGCTCACGCATGCACACAGACGAACGGAAAACCCTCGGTAGATTGGAGAATCTTCGGATAGACTAACCTAGTTCTCATCTGAAAAAGCCATGTGGTGAGAGTACCCTTCAGGCTACTGAGTCAGTCTTGCAGGGCAAGGGTCTTTGAACCCATCGACGTTACCCAATATTCTGAGTCGATAACGGTCTTCCGTCCGTGCTCTGCAGAATGGATGGGGTCTGGGGAACGGGCACTAAATCTGGGACCGGCCATTAAGACTGAATCTGGGGACGGGCATCAAGCTTAAACTGGTTATCCATCACCTGGACCAAGCTTGATTTGAGGAGAGAAACCCGTCTCGTTGCGGATGAGTATATCCGGTAGGCTTGTTGGCAGTTGTACTGTCACACCATGAATGTGTACGATCAAACCTGGCAAATAGCAAGGGTTGTTGGTTCGTTATCCGTCTGCCTGTCCTACGTGATCAGAGACGAAAAGAGCCTCGTATAAATTGCCACATTCCTGCTGTCATTCGACTCTCGCTGGCAGGCTTCCCTCAAACTCCTTTGTTACTCAACCTACTATCCTATCTTCCTCCCACACCCACAACGTCTTCCTGGAACAAACCCACGGCTTGCAACTGCCAACCATGGGCAAACAAAACTCTGACGATCACCATGCCAAGTCTTCAAAGGCCAATGCCGTCGGTGACGAACTGGCTGCCGTTTTGCCTGACGACGGGCCCTGGTATAAGCAGAAACATCTCGTCAAGCTCAACTTTTCCATTCTCCTTCTCATCATGTTTTCTTCATCCAACGGATACGACGGGAGCTTGATGAATGGGTTACTCGCTCTGCCCCAATGGCATTCTTTCATGGATAGTCCAACGGGTGCATGGCTGGGATTCATCAACGCCATCTACTCTCTCGGCAGTGCCATCGTCTATCCCCCCGCTGCATGGGTCTGTAACAGATACGGTCGCAAACTTGGGGTCTGGATCGGATATGCCCTCCTAGTTCTTGGAACCGCTCTGCAGACGGCAGCTAATGGTCCAGTTGCCTTTGTTCTGGCTCGATTGTTCCTGGGTGCTGCCTCGGCATTCTTCGTCTCGGTGCCGCTTCTCATCTCGGAGAATGCCTACCCTTCTCAGCGTGGCGTTGCCTCTAGTTTGTACAACTGCGGCTGGTTCGTGGGCTCTGTCGTTGCAGCATGGACGACTTTTGCTACGAGAAACATGGATCATTGGTCCTGGAGGATCCCATCTCTACTTCAGATCGCTACCCCTCTCGTCGCTTTGCCGGGTTTCCTCATGATTAGCGAGTCTCCTAGATGGCTTGTGTCTGTCGACCGAGTGGAGGAAGCCCGCAGGATCCTAGCCAACATTCATAGCGGAGGAGATATGAATTCGCCGCTCATCGCATTCGAGATGACCGAAATTGAGGAGACAATCAGGGCTGAACAGGAGGCCAATGCCTCCACCTCGTGGGCTGACCTGTGCAACACTCCTGGTAACAGGCATCGTCTGTTCATCAGCGTCACTCTGGGAATCTTTGCACAGTGGAGTGGTAACGGCGTCGTCAGCTATTATTTGGCCATGGTTTTGGTATGTTGTCCTTGGACCCCCGCCATCTTTAACGATTTGCTGACAAGGCCTTTTCTAGCAAACCGTGGGAATCACATCTGTGAGAGACCAGACCTTGATTTCGGCCTGCCTTCAACTTTGGAATCTCATTTGGGCATGTGCCGCTGCGGTCTTGGTTGATAGACTTGGTCGCCGAAAGCTGTTTCTCGCATCTGTGAGTCAAAATGAATTGTTCATTCCTGCGGAGTAGCTAACTTGGTTCGATAGGGGACTATTATGCTCATGTCCTATATTATTATCACGGGTCTCTCGGCAGGATTTGCTTCGACCGGGCAGACTTCGACGGGAATCACAGTTATCCCTTTCCTCTTCATGTATGTTGCAAGAAACAATACCCCTTCTCAGACCCCCTTCTCTCTCCCAATTACTCACGTATCATCAACAGCTACAACTTTGGATATGACATTGCCCTCACACCGCTTCTGGTTTCATATCCTATCGAGATTTGGCCCTACAGCCTACGTGCCAAGGGACTCTCAGTCACCCTTCTAACCACGCTCCTCGCCGTCTTCTTTAATATTTTCGTCAACCCGATTGCGCTAGAGGCCATTGAGTGGAAGTATTATCTCGTCTTCATCGCTGTCTTGGTTTCAATGCTCGTGACTGTTTGGTTTGCCTACCCGGAAACTCGAGGCCGTACTCTAGAGAACATGGCCTGGCTTTTTGATGGAGATAGTGCAGCTGCTACTATTACCACGGCGGAGGATGCGATCAAGATGAGCAATGTGAATCATGTGGAGAAGACGGAGAGTGCAGATGCGCAAAAGACTGGATAACTGATGGCAATGCTTCACACTCTCGGGGAGCCCAAGTCTGGGCAAGCACTATAACCTTGAACTGTTCAGACTAGTGAGCATAGGGTTGAAGGGAGAACAATAGCAATCTTATGTTGGAAATTCAGAAGCTTCATTGTTTAGGCATAACTGATTTGACTCTCTGTTCTTTCAAGCCGAGGAAAGACAAGATGCTCTTAGTAAATTTTCCTAAGCAGCGCTCGCCTCATCAATCGAGAGGCTCCAGTGCCCCCTTGTTGCTAATCTCGCCCACCGGAGCCTCCCTGACTAGACTCTTCCACTCCGGCAACACAGCCGCGTCCACCCAGTTGCCGTGGATCTGCGCCTTGACGTGCAGCGGAAGCTGAGCAATTGCGATAGGCTTCTCAAAGTTCCTTGTATCCAATATGACTAGGTCACTACGACCAGCAGCCCGCCGCTCAACCATGGCAACAATCCATCCGTCACCCTCGGGGGCGTCAGGCGTGCGGGGGATAAACGCGGGTTCCTGCACAAGGGAGTCGTCGCTAGCATAGAACCAGCGCGTCTGTCCCGTCTTGTGGCTGTGCATGGCCAGTCCGTTGAGGCCGTGAAAGATGTTTGCCTCACCATCAGAGTTCTCCGGGATGAAGACGTTGAGAAAGACAAACTCGTGGTCGTGCGTGAGGAAGCGCTCGTCAACTCGCGGGAACTCGGAGGGTATATCGAGCACGATGAGGGGATCAGGGACGACTGACCCGCTAGGCTGGCTGAGGTCAATCTCCCATCGGACAAAGTCTGCCTTTGCATCCTTTGCGGGCATCCTGCCGTCATCTGGGGGGAAGAAGGGGAAGGCATTGTCGTGGACGCGGCTAGATTCAAAGTAGAGCTTGCCATCCTGACCCTCCCACGCACCCGCGGTGTGGATGGGCATGCAGTTCCTCCACGAGTAAACCCTGTGCTCGCCCTCCTTCCAGCCGGTGGGCAGGGGAGTCGTCTTGCGCCTCGGAACAGCGATGAATGTGGCTGGGAGGTTATAGTCCCACGCCCAGTGCTGCTTCTTGGCCTTCAACCGGGTCATGTTGGCCTCGAAGGGCCACAAGACGAGGATGATCCAGTTTGGTGTCAGGGCACAGTCGTGGATGAAAGCACACCACGGCGCCTGGATCCACTGCTCGTCACGCTTCTTGCCGTCTCTGTCGAGGGCGTAGATGACAACATCTCGGGTCGCGAGCCCCTTGGCCTCGTACCCAAAGACGACGAGCTCGTCCGTGTACGGATCGACCTTGGGGTGGGCTGTAAAGGTTTTGGACTTGACCTGGCCCTCAAACGGATCATAGCCTCTTGTCTCGACTGTGTCCGGGTCAATGGAATAGGGGAGAGCAACCTCCTTCAATGCCAACAAGTGATTCGCCCAGTAGACGAGGTTCGTGTTGGCCGTGGAATCGACTGCCGCACGTACGCACGGATGGTGGGTGAAAGGATTGCGATACAGGCCGAAGAGAGCCTTGTTGGCCTTCCGCTCAAGCTTATAGCGCTCCGTCTCGACGTACTTAATCTTCATGTCGACTCTTCCGTTGCGGATTCTGAAGGCTGAGATGTTTCCGTCTCCGTCGATGGGGACATTGTTGGGGTCCGGAGGCACAAAAGGGTCACACATGACCCGGTAGAATGTGCCATCGATGGCTGAAGGGATTTCGCCGAGGACAACGAGGTCCCCGACTTCTCCTTCTATGCGACAGGGGAGGTTTGAGCCAGCCAGATCGAGGGCTGTGGGCCATTTGCTCTTGAGGTTTTCATACTCGAATGTGGTAGTCATTGTGGGATTTAAAAGCTGGTTATTGTGTGTTTTAAACAGATGGTTGATAACCATGGAAGGCTATCCCATATTTCGTTATCGAGGAGAGGGATTCAGCTGCTTTAAATACCTTTATGGCCAGACTTGAAAGGGGTTCAATAAGCCGTAGCCACTACCCGGGTGACAGGAGTTTTTGGATATTTCGCACTGTAGTATAAACCTAGGCTCTTCTTAGTATAATAGTTTCATAATAAATGGAATTTAACCACGCAAGCCTGGTACTATAATATTAAGAACTTGACTCTGTATTACTCTATTACTCTTTATCAATATTCTCGGAGGTTAGAGGATTTCCTGCTATAAAACCAGAATATAATCAATCATAAATAGCTTTGCTCTTCAAAATAGGCCCAAGCAAGCCGTGTGTCATACTGTCTTTAAACCCTATCCCACCGGGGAAGATATGTAATGCCGGTACTGAACACAATAGACACCATGTGAAGGCTGGGGAGACTTATCAATCTTGGTGCCCGGATTGGTCAGAGGCTTTTCAGTGGGGCGGGCAAATCCCACCCCCTCTCTCCAGGGATGTATGTGGCTGGCAGGCCCAGGGGGACAGGATCACACGGGGAAATGGAGATGCCGAACTTACATATGCGAGATTCGGACAAGGTCATTCCTAGACTTGACTTGACTTGGCCAAGATTCCATCACCGAACGGTCCCCTCCTGCTCTTCTTTCTGCCTCGTCATGATGGAGACTGAGAATAGGAGGCGCTATGCTTGTCGAGTTTGCTCAAGAAGCTACCTCCAACTGTGTCACCTTCGTCGCCACGAACGAAGCCGTACGTGAGACTCTACGTTGAAGTTTTTTTTTTTCATAGACTGGGAAAGTCACCACTTGCTTACTCATCATTTGTCGATTTTACAGACGACAAGCAGCCCGAGTTCAAAAAGTGTCCGTTCTGCCATGACAAGTTCACTCGGTCGTAAGTGTAGCTAGACCCAAGTCTGTCAAATGAATCCCCTCTCTAACCGGAAACAAACCATTTCAGAGATGCTGCCCGCAGACATTCCAAGACCTGCTCGCGCGCGTATGGAAGGCCGCTCCCCTCGACGTCAAAACCGGGCCGCAGGTACCATGCTTGCGACTGTTGTGCCCGGTCCAAGATCGCCTGTGATGGCTGCTTTCCATGTTCCTCTTGCTGGGCTCGCACACAGATATGCACATACAATCGGGTGGCGGAAGGTCAATCCCCAAGCTTTCTCACTGCTGCTTTGGTATCCGGTCTAGAGGGTTACACAGGTCTTAATCCTCGAGCAGACATCTGTCTGACGGCATGTGCTGTCCAGATCGAGTTCCCGCACGACTCTGAGCAGCAGGATTCATTCGGCAGAACTCGTATGGTTTTCTTACTGCAGTATACTAATCCGCGGAATGGAAACATCCAAGACTATTTCAATACTCCTTCCTCGCTAGAAGACAAGGCATCTCCAGCGGAGTGCGACGGGGTCATGATTCAGGACCAAGACAGCGTCATGGTCCAACCCTGGCTCCCTACGCAAGTCGATTTGGGAGGGACCACGACCGAAGAACTACCTGACTTGGACTTTGTTTACGAAGCCGACTTCTGGATATCGTGCCGGCTGGATACATGCTGCGAGGGGCCGCCATATCACGGGACAAGTCTAGATAGTAGTCTGGACCAACTACGGACAAACCTGCTCCAGATCTCCTCGGCATTATGCGCAACGAGCAAAGGTCAACATTCATTCACGGCATATTCCATGCTCGTCGAGGCAACCGGGTTCCTGTTTACACCGCACCGAGCCCAGTCATTTGTCGAATCCTACTTTGACAACTGGCATCCTCACTGTCCAATGCTGCACCCTGCAGCTTTTAACCCCTCGAGCGCCTTCCCACCTCTCTCTGCGGCCGTCATCCTCATGGGAGCTTCATTCTCGACCAGGAGGGCTGCCATTGCCGCTCGAGTCTGTCTAGACGCCGCAGAGGAGTACATCTTTGGTCACCGGGACTTTCTGCAGCTCGTCGAATCAACCTGCGGGGAGAAGCCGCTCCTAGACGTGGCTCCTCTTCAGGCGGCATTCGTTCTTGTCATGTTGCAGCACTGGAATAACCACAGCGTGTCTTGGAGGCGGATCCGCCAGTATAGGTACCCTAGCATTGTTCAGGCCGCGCGTAACATGGGACTTCCATCACTCAGGCACCGGGGTTCGCTGCATGACGAAGCATCCGATATGGCCGGCAGTGAGAGCTTCATCAAGACAGAAGAGTCCGTCAGGTGCGTTGGTTTTCACCCCTACCGTTATCAACCGCTTACCAGAGATATTCTCGCAGACTCATGGCATATATCTTCCTCGTCGACTCTTCCCAGGCCATATTTCACCAGACGCGGCCTTTTCTGGCGCTATCTGAGTTAACTAGCTCGTTCCCGTGCTCTGATCATTTATTTGCTTGTCTGCCCACCGAATCCCATCATCTCGGTAAGGTAAGAGAGTCTTCTGGCCAGATACCATCTATCGCGGACGGTGTTTCTCTTCTTATGCAAGAGTCCTGGACAAATGATATCCCATCTCGCTTTGGACAACTCAGTTATCTGGATCTGTTCATTCTAGTATCAGGTGCGTATTACAAATATGAAGCTCTTCCAAAATCAAACCACCCCCTCTCGCGTCTCTGCGTTCTACTAACTAATCTTCCACCAAGGGCTACATGAGATTATCTTTAGTAGCCATGCCGACTGTTCTCTCCGAAGGTCCAAGGCTGCGCTTCGACGAGCCCTCAAGAGATGGAAATACCTGTGGAATTCAAGTATCGAGAAAATGGGGGATCTAGAGGATAACTGCCATGGATTCTTTAGGAAGGCTGATGAATATTGGTGGTTAGCAAACGTGCTCCTTCAAGAGAACAATCCTTTGCTCAGAGATAAGGCGGAGGAATCTGCAGAAAGTGACTATATGGATAACATGTATGGGTTTTTAAGGCAGTTTAATTGACTGAGTATCAAGTCGCTACAATAACGAAGCCGATTGAATGTGCTGTATCGGCGTTTTGCATCGCCTTTCCCCCTTTATTTAGGAACCAGTAAAGGTGCCCCATGGAAGGCTCGGAACGACCTCCCTCCACAATTCGGAATGGTGTCTTCCCCCGCATTTAAATCAAGGCTATATCCTTCTGCCTAGTCAATCACAGCAAGGGTTAATCCGGGGAATCGTGGGTGCGGGGTGCCTGTCCTTGCGATCGGACTTTTCACAGAAGCCGAGAAATGTCCACTTCGGCATTGAACCCGGCAATGGATGTCTCGCGGGAGATGTATGATCTCACGCTTCTCTCTTTGACAAATTGAATACGCTCCATCGACGTGAGAAGCCCATCGCGGTCAGGCTGTTCATCTGACAAGTTTGAAAGCTGCTGAATTTACCTCCCTTCCACATCGTGCAATGGGCACAACCAACGATCGACATGTCGTGCATCGGCATCGCCGAAACAGAAGGGATCCTTATGTCAACCAAGCATGGTAAGCCAGTTCGCCTGATAATTGTCAAGATATCTCTCACAGCTCTGTTATAGTAACGAGTGCAAGCGAAGAAAGGTCAAATGCGATGGTGTTCACCCCTGCGCAAGATGTGTCCGATCTTCTGTCCCGTGTGAATATTATCGAATTCTAGCAGTTCAGCAGTCCGATCCACAGTCAGTTGAGCTGTTCTTTTCTTCGTTCTTTTTTCATTTATTTACTCTTCACAACGACCTTGGTCACTGATAGGACTTCAGGAGCCCGGACTCAACAAGATCAACCAGGCCATCTCAACATCCTCCTCAACAGGAAAGCCCCCTTGACGTAACAGATCCTACTCAACCACAAAACCCATCACCTACGACTTTCCAATACTCTACTCCCCGATCGGATGCTCGATCAAGCCAGAGGCCGTCTGAAGGAAGTCACAACTCGCCCGAATTCTGTGGCCCCTCCAGCTCCGAGTTTACCTTTGAAGTTGTCAAAGGAAACCTCAAAGCCATGGGAATACCAGCAACTATATTAGACAAGTCCACTCAAGGCACCGGCCCAGCCTCAAATGTGCCATACCAGCTGGCACAATACGGACCATTCATGAAGCTCCTGGCCCAAGACCCTCTCTGGGATATGAACCAACAAGATGCCATCAACAATATTGAACAGTGGTTTTCAGAAACTGGCTCTCTCTACGCCGTTGTTAGCAAGGAGCAGATGCTGGGGGTTGCCCATAATGTTTTTGACGTTATGCAGAGTGTCAACGTCCACGATACGAGGAGTCGAGGAGCCCTGGCGGAGTGCTTGTCCCATAATAAGACTAACAAGCTGAAGCTCATCTTGGCCATTGGCCGGACGTTGGAGAGCGGCAGCCGGAATGATCTAGCTCAGAGGCTCCTTCAAAGCGCTACTGAAGCTGTTGACGGTCTTCTATGGAGCACAAATTCCATCAGCAACATACAGTTGCTAGTGCTAATGGTAGGTGACGAAGCTCCTCAGCACAATAAATAGACACTTTAGCGGCACAGTGTTATTAATATATGCCAATAGGCCCTTTATTATTATCACCTCGACGAAGAAGTACGGACAGGTCGCATTATTGGCTTTGCAGCCAGGCTCTGCCTCGAAATGGGATTACACCGCCGAGCAACCGTCAACTCCTTTGCTAACTTGGAGGAACAAGCCGCGGCGCTACGAACTTTTCGGTGTGTTTACATGTTAGAAAGAAGGACGAGTCTAGGGCAGGGGATTCCGTTCTACATACAGGACTGTCATATCGATCCACCACTCTTTGCCATGGTATGGAATAGTTTACCAACTCTCTCTGTGACGTTATGCTGTTGTTCACTATGCTGACAAGTTTTAAGGGTGGCCATGATGCAGTTACGACAGCGCTTCTCGACTGGACCAAGCTGGCAGGCAAGACATGGCATGCCCTCAACGGCCAAGGCGAGAAGGAGAGTGCCATCAATTTTGATGAACTCGACTATCTCGACTACCAAATAGGACAGTGGTACCAACACCTGTCCGATGATCTAAAGCTCGAATCTATTCAACCGGGACAAGAAGTCCGGCATGTTCAGGCAGTGTTGTTTCTCCGAAAGAGTCATCTATACAACCTTATCTATCGCCCAGTCCTCCAATCCTCAACACGGATAGCACAGCACCAAAGACATGCTCATAAAGCTGCAGCTATTGCCAAGGAGTCTCTGCAGATGCTCTCAGGCCTCAACGAAAATACCGGCATCATCAAGCGCAACCCCCTCTTCTTCAAACATCTCTTGCTAACTGCCTTTGGAAACCTATTGTTGGCGGTTGTGAACGCCAGCTCCATGTTTTGCGACAACGTCAAGGTCGAGTTTGATATTGCACTTGACATGATCAGGATGTTGAGCAATCGGTCACCGTTGCTCATGGCACTTTGGAAACGTCTTCAGGGTTTACGGAGGCTTCGGTCGCAACTGTCCAACTACTCTGCCACCACGGCATCGAGCAGCAATGGACAAGGTGATGAAGCACAGAGCTTGGAATGCTCGCCTGATACTGATTCCATGATGTTCGATGAGCTATTCCCAGCGCTGCAGCTGGATGCAATGGACATGCCGGTCGACACCTTGGGAGACGCAATGGTCCGCGACCAGCTTAATGACTTCTTTGACCTTCCGCCTGTCTCTGCCAGCGGTACAAGAAGCGATTGGGTCTTTGAAACCTGGGATGGATCGACATAGTCCCCACCTGAGGTCAATCCCCTCGGAAGCGGAACTAGCGCGATGACTCCCGAGGAAGCAAGGCTTCCGTTCCGAAGTCAGCACCTCATCCTACGGCAGTAAATATGACTATGTACTGATTCTGTTTCATCTTGTTCTTTCGCCTGAAACTCCTTTGACCCACTGCCATTGATCGCCGGCACCCCAACATTGGCAAATCTTCAACTCGGCATCAACATGTTGACCTCAAGCTTCCCCCTTGAGGGATTCGCTGGGTACACGTCCCAGACACTACCCTTCAAGACCACATCAGATGGAACTATCAACCTCGACGTCGTGTACCCTGAAGAGTCGGATGGGTCTCCGGCTGTCGTCTTACTGCACTATCACGGCGGGTTTCTTGTGAGTATCTGCTGGCGCTCTACTCCACTCTTTGGGCTTTCACCTTGTTTGGCACAGCCCATCATGCTGAAACCTCTCTAGGTTGTTGGAGACCGATATGCATTTTTGCCATACTGGCTTGTCCACGCCTGCGCCTCACGAGGATGGACCTTTGTGACTCCTGACTATCGCTTGATGCCTGAGTCAACCGCACATGACGCTATCGAAGATGCCGCGGACGCATATAAATGGGTCTACTCGTCGCTCCCAGACCTAATATGCCGCCCTGTCGACTCAATATTGCTGGCTGGTTCAAGCGCCGGGGCATACCTAGCACTCAACACAGCCCTCTCGGCTCCCAAGAAGCCTTGTGCCCTTCTTCTTATCTATGGGATGCTCAATCCCGCCACGCCTCGGTATACGACTCCCGGGATGAACATATTTGGGCGGCCACCGGTCGAAACCGGGCCTATCTTAGAAGCATGGCCCATGAAGGCCCAGGACGACCAGAGGAAGCCGGTTTCGGCTTATTCCGTCGTCAACCCAGCTACTGATCCGAGACTCGCTCTCGTTGCGGCACTGCACATCGACGCATTGTTCCCTGACTACATGGCTGGCATCGCCGGTCTTGCTCGCAAAATTTCCATCGAAGGAGTCAGCGCAATACCACAAGAACACCAATGTCTATTCCCTCTCCACTTTGGCGACTTGAGCGGCCTCCCGCATGTTATGCTACTTCATGGCATTAATGACACAGCTGTACCACTTGACTGCAGTACCGAAGCGGAAGAGCAGCTCAAGGCGGCGGGAGTGCAAGTTATGACAGAATACCCACCAGATGCAGAGCATGGCTTCGACGCCAGGGCTGGCAATGTCAACGTACAGACGTCAGCTGCGGATGATGTGATATCAGTCGAGTCTCTTCGGAAGGTTATTAGATTTCTCGAACGGTCTGTAGCCAACTAGTCCTGTAGAATGGCCATACTCTCAACCCGCGATTTTGACCCTAGTTCGTCTTCAAGTGGCTGTGGATTAACAGTTATGACACCGAAAGGAGTCTGTAGACTACGCACCGAGCTGCGATGGGTTGTGTCAAGCACTTCTCTATGTAGATGATTGTGATTCTGTATAATGCTTAGCCATCTACGTGACAACTTGCTATACCGTCTACTTGATAGATCACGCTGATCATCCGAGGTGGATAGTTCGCCACAAGGTCCTCCTGGCACCATCTATAACACCTCGTGCCAAACCCCATCAGCGTACCAAATTGGCACTATCAAACTCCACGCCTTGATGGTGGAGCAGCTCCCAACAATCCGTTCAAGTTGCCGTTCCGCAGAATCATCCTAGCCAAGCGGTTTGGATATCCGTACCATCTGTCGACGGGAGGTGCACCCGAGAGTACCTTTCCGCTTCCGCTTCCGCCGCTTTCGACCATTCCGAGGTCAGATTGTTTAGGGTTGTAACAAACCCAGCCTATAAGTTGACATTTCAGAAATGATAATATCTGTTCTCCAAACCGATTCGGTATTGTGTATAAGTGCACAATCATGGACTTTGACGGGCTATTAGCAATCGCATCCGAGCACCCCTTCCCAGCGGTCGCAGCGTTGATAGCTCTGTTTACTGGCCTCTACATCTTCTACTACCGCAATATTCACCCATTATCAAAATACCCCGGTCCTTTTCTCGCATCTTATACAAATCTCTGGAAACTCCGGCAACTATGGAGCCTGCATCTACCAGACACTCTCATCGCCTTGCACGAAAAACACGGCGATGTCGTTCGCATCGGTCCCAATCAACTCTCTTTTAGACAAGGAGATGCTGTCTCCAGGATCTACAAAGCGGGTCGAACTCTAGCTAAGACTGCTTTCTATGATGGCTTTACTTCTTTCAACCCCAACCTGTTTGGAACTCAAGATGAAGAAGTGAGTCAAAGAACCTGATCAGGCCCAGGCAAATCACTCACTTGTCAAGGTACACTCGATTCGGCGACGACAGATGGCACATGCATTTTCTCTGCAGTCTATCAAAGAGATGGAACAATACATCAACGAGCACCTCATACAATTTCGCAGAAACCTCGACGAGTATTCCAAAACCGGCCAAGTCTTCGACCTTAAGGAGTTAATCGCCTTCTTTGTACTTGATGTTCTTGGAGATCTCGCCTTTCGTTGTCAATTCGACTCACAGGTTGAGAAAGATGCCTCAAAGCTACCTCCCATCAACGATCACATCTTCCTGGCTTGCCTTTTAGGCATGATTCCCGGTTTCATGCCCTTCATCAAAGCCATTTCCCCCTGGACGCCGGTCCCATGGTTACAAAGGCTTCTCACAGCACGACGAGACCTCAAGAATCTGACTGCCAAGTGCGTCAGTAGTCGTATGGCAGACACGGGTGCTGCTCGGAAGGATCTCATCACCAGTTTGATCAACGCCGTAGATCCACAGACAGGTGCTCGACTCACGGAGCTTGATATACAAACGGAGGCATTCGCATTCATGTAGGTTGCCTTGTCCCCTTCTTTGCAACCTTGGTTCTAACCTGGTCTCAGTGTTGCAGGCTCACACACAACGTCCGGAACCCTCACCCTTCTCTTTTCCCACATTCTCCAGAACCCAGCCATCCATGCCAAAGTCGTGGACGAAGTTGATGCAACTCTCGGGAACGTCGAGTCAGACATAGTTCCTATTGAAGGACTTGAGACAAGGCTGCCCCACATGATGGCATGTCTGAACGAGAACTTCCGGATGAACTCTGTTTTTACAATGCCACTGGAGAGAATGGTAACAGCCAAGGGAGGGTTCGAAATCGAAGGCCATGTCATCCCAAGAGGAGTATGTTTCTCCCCGTATTACGTGGCTACCAGCTAACAAAGAGCAAGACCGTTGTGTTCAGCCTGAACCACGTCGTCCACCATAACCCTTCCATCTGGGGCAATGACCACAATAAGTTTGACCCATCCAGATTCCTCAACAAAGATGGAGAGAGGCTTCAACGTTTCCTCAGCCCATTCAGTATCGGTCATAGAATGTGTATTGGGCGAAACATGGCTATGACGAACATGCTCAAACTTGTTGCTACGACTTTCAAGAACTATCACCTTGAGATGGTGGATCCGGCGCAGATCATTTCTACCATTAGCGTTGGCATTTCTGAGAAGGAGGGTCCTTTGATGTGTCGTGTGCGAAGAAGATGAAGGCTGTTGATAGCTGTGTCCACTTGAATGGGAGTACAATGTAGTTTACCAAGTAACGATTCTCTTTCGGAGCAGGGGAAGCACACATTTTTACAGAGAAAATCGGTAGGTGGCTCGATGAACCAGACTGCCAGACGTCGTCTCATCTACCACCCTGGTGATACTTATAACATGGTTGCTTACTCGGAACGTCGTGACGTCTCCAAAAGAAGTCATAGAAATGCCTATAGAATTCTTAGTTCTACTAGGTGAGATATGTTGAACAATTCAACTCAAAAAACAGGGCGCGCCACTTAGTTAGTGACACGATCGCAATTGCTCCTCTTATTCAACAAGATACGTTCGTAAATATGCCATCGACCTTAAGGATATTGAGCGCAAGGCGCAGAATATGCCTAACCAAGTGTAGGATTATAGAAAGGATTACTACTATCCATCCCAGCCGAATGCACTGCCGTGGTATTAGACCAGCTATTAAGTATCAGTCTGTGTCGCGATGAGATAGCTCCATGGGATCAAGAGAGATGTTTCTAAGAATTCCACTATCTTTACAATTAGATATAGTATCTGTCGGTCCTCACTGGATTGACAACTGTCTCCTGCATGTCTGTCGCCAGAGCAATTCGACCAACTTGACCTTGTGGTTCAACATCTCCGAGGAACAATCTCAAATGTCTCAGCTCTCTAAGCCATGTTTCTGAAGACCAGGTTGAAAACGCAGGTATCCCGCCAACTTTGTTATGGAGAAGAGCTAGAGATGAAGATCCCAAAAGGTCTGGGGCAAGAGTAATGACGCGTAGATACGCGCCGGCAAGTGCGAAGATGAAGGCGGTTAAGGATGCCAGAAGCAGGACTACGAGCCATTTCTCATCGCAGTGGATAATTTCTTCTCTCACAGAGTTGGTTCCCGTTATGTTGATGAGCGAGGTTGGCTGCATATCAAGAGCAGACGTGTTGAACCCCCCTGTGAAGGCCTGTTGGTTGATACCGATGTAAAGAACCGTGTTTAAAAGTTGAGCCAACCGCAGTTCAAACACATTTCTGTCGATTGTGTGTAGAGGAATGTGTTGCAGGGTCTTACTCAGAATATTATACGGTTGCGTGAGATAGTTCAGGACTGGCTGCGTTCCGCCCGAGAGCTGGGCACGAGGAAACAAATCGGCCAGAATTTGGGGGACACTCCTAGCATCATGTGGGAAACCAATGTCGAAGACAGTCCAGTTATAATGAAAAGTGGGCTTGGGTGAGTGTCGGACGACGGACGGGTTGCAGACACTCCCAGATGAGCTCCCAGTGCAGGATACATTGACGTCGACGAAGGCTGTAGTGAGAATGCACTCGGCTCGAGTGAACACATCGTTAAGTGCGACTGGTCGGGATTCCCATATCAGTTTCCGGGCATTGCGGGTTGTGTTTGGGGCCACCGGCTCGGTGCGACCACATGTCATAGAAATGGCCATCATCCATTGATTTCCTCCCCAGTTGCTGGCCCAGGCACAGTTGTCATAATCATTATTTGGTACTGGGTATGCCGTGACTGAGTAGTTGGTGAGCTCTGATTGATCAGATCTCTCGAAAACCGGGCACGAGATAGATAAGTAAGAACCAGGGAGAATGAAAGAGGTGTTTCCTGAGCCGGGTAAATTGCTAATAGGGGTTCCAACGAGGGAAGGATAGGTCAGGTTGGTAACTTCGGGTACCTTGAACCAGCCTTTGTCACCCTGCTTGCCGAGCGGTTCAATGGCAGGGAAGCGAATGTTTCCCCAAAGGTCTTGATTGCGGCCAGCGAGAAGCGAGGCTGCCAGCATAGAAGCAATAGTAGAACCTGCAACTGAGGTGATAGCTGTAGCTATTCCATTCGCGTTGCCATATGCGTATCCCACAGTTGTGTTGTGGGCTGTCAAAGGGGTGGAAGTGCTTGGGTAGCTAGGAATGATAGAAATCACGCGCAATGAGGCCTGGCTTCCTAATGGAGATAATGACCAGAGACAAATGATGAAGATGCCAAAAAAGTTGAGAGCTCGCATCGTTATCTGCGTGGTGAAGGCGCGTACCAGTGTTTGACTCCCCAAGCATTGCTCAACCAGACCCAGAGTGGCGCCCTGCTTGGTCTGGATACGCCACGACGCAATACTTTTGATGCTTCCACCGGCTATGGCAGCGAAGAGGACAGGAAACACAGTCGGCGCCTTCCACTGGTTAGAAGGTGGTTCAACATAGGAGATAGAGGGGACCTAACAAACTGCGCAGCTTGAAAAAGCTTGAGACCTGTAGACCCCGGGTCGGCGGGCTTGCCATGGGAACGGTATACAAGGAAACCAAAAACGGCAAAGAGAAGAGCAATGGACGCGATCAACAGGTCCAAGAGTAAGCGGAGGCTAGTCGTTAGCCAGGAGTTGTCAAGGCGTTTTGGCTGAAGACGAGGCTCAGTCGAGTCCTGCACCGAAGGATGTTGTGCGTCCTCAGCGGGCACGACGTTGTAGAGAGGGGGGTTCTTGTTGCTTAGCATTGCTGGCTGGATGATCTGATAATATCAAAATTTTGCCAGTGGGTGTTGAGAGCTCAAGGATATGAAAGATGAGACCGCGTTCCTTGAGAAAAGGCTTTGAGGGACTCTAATAAGTAGACTCTAACCTATCGCACTTGATGAAAGTGGTCGGTCGAACTTCCCAATCAAGAGTGTCACCCCGATCTTGGATGTTCAGCTCGGTTAAAAGGCTGCATGCCTGCCTCTGAGAGCCCTTGACCACGCATAAGTTATGGGTGGGGGTAGTGGCGGGCTTCAGAGCAACCCAGCAGAAATGGCACAACCGTAACACAACTGAAGCACAATCACGAATTATGAAAGTTTGTACGTTTTGAAAATGACGCCGTGATAACCTTGAAAGAGGAGAAATAAGGTCGTGATGGCCTCGCTTGAATATTCAGCTCCGACATGCCACTCTTCTTTTTACTATCACCCGTTGCTTGCTTCTCAGCAGAAGGCTGTCTGGTGCCGTGCTTATCATTACCAGCTTTATCCATTCGATCGATAACCAAAGCCTGATTCCGCCCTACCTGACCCTGTGGCCCACTCGAGCTGATGGTGTAATCACACGGTGAGGCATCATGGCTGGTGCACTTTAATGTGCTTACTTTTGCGCAGTGCACCTTGGGTCCTTGACGTGGATATGTATGTGCATGTTTTCAAGGTTCTTATCTTTCTATCATTACTGGTCCACTCGAAACACATGGCTCAAAGGGCCATGCGCTTTTAGTGAGTATTTATGCGCCACCCTTTTCAGCCCCGCTTGGCATTTATTACGACCCGAGGTTTTCGGGGTAAGGGCATGCCATTTTGCCTATCTAATTCGCGCATAACTCAACCTGTATGTGACGATCGTAGGTAATTCCCAGGGATAAACCGGTCGAACTGGGTTTATGTTAGCAGAGTATTAAGTCGAGTACTCTGGGGCAGGGGTAGGTAGTCACGTCTAGTAATGTGCTCTAAGTATAACTAAGTTATATTAATATCTGAGGTGACGTATGGGTGCCCGGGGGAAAAACATGGAGAAGGCTTCTATGAGGCCATAGAGCACCCTGAAGTAGACATCATATAGGGATTCAACCTGTGTTATCGAGCCAGCAATGAGCTTGCGGCTCGCCTTGCGGGCAATCGTGTCCACGATTATGCCTCGCTTAAAAAAGGAATAGCCAGGCTGCCACCGAAAGCTTTGGACGGATCTGCCAGTAACAGTAAACAGGGTGCTCACGCGCATAGTCATTCCAACGGGGAGAATGTGGCTCCCAGGTTCGTGTCAGCGTGGGATCCAGGAAGGCCAGGCTGGTGGGTTGCTGTTTGATGGGCATTGAAGCAGGAGAGGAAGGAATCCATTTTCTACCGTGTACTTACCGACGCGCTTATATATGCCGTTCGGCCGCCTCTTTGTAATCTGGGCTGCAGGTCTGGCTCTTCAGCCTCCTTGGACACACCCAGCAAGGCAAAGACGTGATCATGAGGATCCGTGGCTTTCGCTCCGCTGTTCTCACGCAGCAGCTTGATAAGAGGCTAGCGTATCCAAACCTGCGAGGGCAAGTTCGCCGCCGGACCATGGGCTTCCAATATTGTGCGGGATTATGCAGCTGCAAAATACATAGGGCTGAATTGCATCCGTGGGTTCCGGTCGGTTGACGTAGGGGTGGAAACCGTGGACAGGGACCATCCGATCAATGACGGCAAAAAGATCCAGCTGGTCGATACTGCAGTCCCCTTGGATAACGTTTGACCTCCTCGCGACACAATTGAGACGCTGTAAGTTTGTCGGTGTGGGAGATGTGCCATATTAGTAGGGTATGCGACTGACTTCAAGAGTGCCATGTCTAGTCTCGGCCACCGTCTTACAAGTCCATCTTGATTCAGAACAAGGAATCAGGGTGTAAGTCATTTGGATGTATCTCTTATTTTAAAACCCTCAGGGTCTACCCCGGGTATCCATCCGTATCTACTCCTCCGAAATAACATCAAAGAAACAAGAGGGGGGCATGTCTCATGCCAGTAAGTTGTCTACCAAACGCCATTCTCCTTTGTCAGAAAAAGCAACACGCGCGCCAGGTATACATTAATTCCAACGCCCTCGCCCGCTCAGTCGAAAGCGCACATCCAAACAAACGTCCCGAGCGCACTGCTCAGGATCAAAAACGTGAGAACACCAGCTCCAGCCTTGTCGGCCTGTGTAATGGGATCCGGCTCTGGCATATCGTGCGACTCCTTACCCGCATCGGGGTCGCCCTTGGAGATGCCACCAGTTCGGTTCGTCACGGGTGGTTCAGCATCCTCAATCAACAAACTCGACACGGCTGCGAGCACACTCATCTGCTCACCCGCACCGCTCGTCTCATCAACGGCGGGATCGACAAAGACTCCATCACTCCAGTAGAACCCGCAGGCTCGGCCAGACTTTCCACCCGTGCATTGCTTGACGGCGGCTTCGGCCGAGGTTTGGAGGACGGGGAGGATCTTTTCTTTGAGCTGAGGAACGATCTGGGTGACGACGGCGAGCCATCGGTGGACGTAGCCCTTGAAGGAAAGCATGTCGGTCGAGCAGGCGCCCTTACGGCCTTCGCAGGGAACTTCCCATGCGATGCCCTTGGGGAAGAAGTTCTTGAGGAGGGAGTCGGTGAGGTTGTTGACGCGGGTTTCCCAGATTTCGGAGCCATTGGTCTGTCAAATGTTAGCATCCATAGCATGACCATCAAGTGCGTCGACAACATACGTAGTTGTACATGAAAGCCGCTCCCTGCAGCAGAATGGCGGCGTTGTACGAGAATGTGGCCTTGTTGATATCGGTGCAGTTCTTCTCGACGTGTCCACCATCATACACCCTCCAGTTCTCATGGTCGATGTACTGAACATCCCAAAGCCAATCCCAAGTCTCTTCGGCGTACTTCGCATAGGTCGAGTTACCAGTGTATCGAGCAAGTCGAGCTCCAAGGTTGAAGAAGCATCCGTTGGCAATGGCTAAGACGAGTCAGCAGCGGCGCATAACAAACATTCAGTATAACCAACTGTTCTTGTAGTTGTAACCAGCATTGGTAAAAGGAATCTGCCATCGCAAGCCACCATTGCACTCCTTGTCGTGTCGGTTGGGATGGGCCTGCGTCGTCCAGACGGCCTGCGCGAGGGCGAGCCATTGGGCCTTGTCTTCGGGAGGGTTGGGGAATTTGTTCTCTGCGGCCAGCATGGCCGACATGCCCCAGAAGCCTTGATCGTCGTTTCCGAGCGAAGCGGTATGGTTCTCGGGCATGTAGTCGTGGCCATCACCCGTCTGGTGAAGCATGCCCTCCATAATGACGTGGTTGTAGCTCGAGTCGCCGGTAAGCTTCCAGTAGTCTGCGCAATTCTTTAGCCGTCGCTCCGTCACTGTCCGTATCTGCCTACACACCAATATATGTTCCCATCATGGCGCCTCCCTCCCACCAGTAGTAGTCACCCTTGAACTCTGTAGGAGGTCCGGGCAAGATACCGGGGATCATGCCAGTCGTGTTTCCGTCATATTGCAGCATGAGATCATAGGCGAGTTTTGCAGCCGTGTCTTTAATTTCGGCTGTAGGGGGATGGATCAGCTTTTGTCGTCTCTACAAAAAGGGCGTTGAATCCGTCGTAAACAAAACATACCCTTTGTGCCAATCTTCATTTGGGCATCGACCATTTGGAAGAGACCTCCCCACAAGGCCACGAGGGCCGTCGACTTGAGGGAAAGCATGATGTGAAGGACGAAAAACAAACGAACGCTGAAGTCGAAAAGTCGGAACGAAAAACAGGTCACGGGAAAATGAGCGACGTCGTGGAAGGTGCAGCGAGCGAGCGATCGACCTTGAGGGTTAGGTAGATTGAAGATGTGCCGACCCGCCCAACCAAGACGAGACGGGGAATTAAAAACGAAGGTCCAAACTTCAGGAAAAGGACAAGTCGGAAGGATTCATGTAGGAACAAAAGAGTTTAAGTGCAAATGCACAGAAGAAAGAGAGAGAGAGGCCTCTGGGTCACGCAAGGGTCAGGAAGATGGAGGATCAGATCTGGTGCGGGAGGATTGGGGACGGGGGCATGGGGCCGCTTTCAACAGCTGCATTGATCAAAGGTGCAAATCAATCAAGGGAAAATGAGCGCGGCCGGTAACCAAAAAAAGCCAAGACGCTGGGCATCGAGGCAGTGCAACGGGGGGTGCCAAGTGAAAAAGGGCGCTTGGCGGGACATCTTGGCATAAGTCGAAAATGGTTGAAGATGGCTCAGTAAAAAAACAAAAGAGAGGTCAGCGATTGAGTGCAGACGCCAAGACACCATGGGACCATGGTCACCGGCGCCAAGGGGCAGAACCAAGAGTCTTGGCGGGTGTGAGGGAGAGCCACGTAATAGGACACACGGGGGGGGATGGGTGAAGCCCCTGAAAACAAGGACCAGCAGAAAGCCGTGATTCAAGACTTTTGTGTCCTGTCCTGCGCATCACCGTCACCAATTGCTCTGCTGTATGCTCCACGATCGACGGAGACCGAGCAATCCGGAGGGACACAGAGAGAAAAGTGACATCGATTAGGATCCACAGCCAAGGGGGGCCTATCATAATGTGTCTAAGAGAGTCATGAGCAGGGCAGGGCAGGGGTTGGTAAAATACGCGCCGAGAGACAAAGAGAGCTGGGCAATGGTGTCGGGCACTGTCAGGCGGGCTGACAGTGGCGAGGTGTCTGTGAGTGTAGATAGAGAGAAAAGCGAGAGATGCTCAAGAGGTGTCATGACTTCAAAGCATGCGAAAGGGCCAAAGAGAGGTCCTGTACTCCACAACGTCCGTGTCGCCGTGATAAAGATCCCCAGATACACAATAGAAGCAATACAGAGCAACCCTTTCCCGGCCAGCGGGTAAAAATTGGATCCGGAATGAAGGGCCACGCAAGCCCTGAACAACGAAACCACTACCTCTGTAGTACCTCCTCCATCAAGCAATAACACAGTATCACAAATGTCCCCTCCGTGTCTTCCCCCCTAGATACCGACATCCATCTCGTGTGCAAAAAGAGACTGCCGCTAAACTCTAATGCGCCTCACCCAAATTACCGTCCCCTCCACAAAAACCACCACGACAGCCAACGACGATGCCGTATTCACGACCACGGTGTGTCAGCCCCTGGTATGCTTAAATATTACCTTATTCTGCTGCCCGTCCGCTGAAACATGCCATGTATCACCACCGCCTTCACTTTATTGTGTGCAGTGTCCAGCTCTTTCTGGTGATGGTCCATCTGTCTCAGCCGAGAGGCCAAGAATAAGCATCATTTCTTTTCTCCCCGTCATAGACATCTCCAAGGGGGGCAATGAGGGAGGAAAAACAAGGTCAAGCCCACAGGTCGCTTGGTCTTGGCTTTTAGTGCTAGCCACTGGCCATCTCCAGGGGAGTCTTGGCGGTCACCTCCGCTTGGCGCCATCTCCTGGGGACTCCCTTTTCCGCGTATCGTATGCGTGTCATGTGCCGAAGGTCGTCCGACGCTTCCGGGTGCCCACGTGAAAATTGATGGTTTTTGGTGGTTCGGATTGAGGTTATTCCCAATTACGTCGTATGGGGTGTCACGGCATGTGCATATTCAAGATTGGGTATTTGCTCTCGATCAATAAAATCCATTTCCGAGCCACCATTTCGAAAGCCATTGCGAAGAGCACGCGACAGCCCGACGGCTGCGATTTTAGGCGCCGCGCACCAGGACTACAAATTGCAGCACACTTTCATAGCGATTGGGGCTCGGATATCTATCAAGATTTGCGACTGCCGAAGTCGAGTCATTTAATCCGGGTACTCCGTCGATCACTGTAGAATTCGTGGGTCACAGCCCATCCATGTGCGCCGTTCAAAACTCGTAATGGTGATAATGCTGTACCGGGTAGGGATGACGTACATTTGCGGCTTTGGCGCATCCGTTACCCCAGGGACAACACCCACCGTCATCTATTCAAGCTTCCACCTCTATATCTGTAAGTACTCGTAAAGCTACAATTACTACGCGACTCCATTGCCGGTCACGATCCCGTGCGCAGAATGCCTGTTGAATCGTGTACACGAGCGCCGACTCGTTGAACAACAGGCCAGATGGTGATCTGTCATGCATGTCCGAGGCCAGCACAGGTACAAGGACCCCATGGACACCGTGCGGATCGAGATTGTTCTCGACACTTCTCCATCTTGACGTTTCTTTACTACGTATTGCGATCATGGAGTTGGAAATCGTGAGACGCATGATAGGTGAGATTGTTATTGTCATACATTACACATTTCCTGCGCTCCCATTGATCCCTTTGCCTAGGTAGGTATAGGTATTTACCCTCTCTCCAATATCACAATCAGGCACACGCGCCCAAGACTTATCGCTGACACCTTCACCATGACCATGACCCGCCTCCCCAATGCCTCAGCAGCAGGGAGGATCATAATATGGAACATTTACACAGGGCTGATCAAATGGGCCATGGTGTATCGAACATTTCTCCTGATAGTAACGGTTCGTCTCCTTAAAGTCCAGGCTAAAGAAGCACGCAGGATACTCAGTAGAGCTGACAAAGCCAAGGCCACCGCCATGCTCGCTGCACTCCCGGACACTCTTGAAGAACTCGACCATGTCGATGCCGTACTTCCCCGGTAGCAGCTTGATGTCTTCCGCGTCCATGTAATCGTAGACCAAGACTCCACAGCCCGAGGACACGGCGTAGCAGTCATCGTCGATGAACTGGGATCCTTCAATCTCGCTGCACTCGCGGATTCACTGAAGTTCTTGATCACGATGACCTTGTGACCCATGGCCTTGAGAATCACCCCGACAAGTCCCTGGTTCATCAGGCGCGCACCTTCAGTGAAGCTGTTCGTAAAGTCCACAGACCCGGAATTGCTCATCCAGGGCATGGAAAAGATGACGGCGGTGGGATCCCAGTCGTCAGCCACGGGCTGGAACCCTCGGTTCTTCATGTCTTTGACGAGGTCTGATCCTGGAAGTTTTCATGGGCCTGCGTAAAGAACTGGTTGATCAAACCCGAGACAAACCTGATGTAGTAGAACTCGGTAGATGTGTACTCCCGACAGTCCTTGGACGGGCTGCAGTTGTGGCTCTCGATCTCTCCGCAGCTGGGCAGCTCGGGCGTGCCTTGGTCATTGGTCGTAGCGTGTTCCATGGCGAAGAACCAATTGTCTATCAGTAAAGATAGAGTCAGTAAAACGAGATGAACCCCGGGAAGCGTAATCGACTTACCATCACCATTGGTAGCAAGAAAGTTCTGCAGGTATCGGGCCGCGCCGCTATAAAAAACGTAGCTTGTTCGTCCTTGGGATAGTCGCAAGGGCCGGGACCGCCATCGTCCCCAGGGAGAAGCGGGTTGTGAGGGTAGTACGAGTTGTTGATGTAGTAGACTTCTCCATCAAGAGCCCAGAAGCCTCCCCAGAGTCCTGCACCCTCAATGCACTGAGCGATAATGTCCTCGAAAGCTCCCATGCAGTATCTGAGGGGAGCTGAGTTGTCGGCTCTCTGCACACTGAAAAGCAAGTCTTGCGGCATGTTAGTTAGTGTTGTCAATAACAGTTAGGTTCTTTATGCTCAATCACATACAACCGTGGTTAAATGTGTTCTGCAGCTACTGCTCATCGCCCACCCGCCAAACACCTCCGCAGATAGTCTCTAGAGTTATTACCGCACGGATCTGATCTGCGTTGGGAATCGCCGTGGTTCGTTTCAGGTTGTTGAAGCATTCTGCAGCAAATGATACACTGCCCAGGGCAAGCAGAAACAACACAAGGGATTGCATGTTGATCCAAGATGAAGAACGAGGTGAATAGCTAGATTGGTAGTCGTAGCTAACACTTGCTTCTGGCATCCTTGTGGTTTATATACAGGCGACAGCGTAAGTAGTGTGATGCGGCTACCGGCCGCCTCGAAATTCTTGTCGGACCCTAGCTCTCGTTGTCGTAATCTGTACTCACTCGAGGCAACATGAGTTGAGGAATCTGTCCGACGAGACTCGCTAGGAGATACCCTTTCTAGATTTTTCTATGACACTCTAAGGCAGGCAACCAAGGTGGCCTTGCCAGACCGAGGCAGTGTTGAGCCGCATCGTCGTCATGTGTAACCAACGGGCCGGACTGGGAGGCCTGATGCATCATGGTCAATCTACACGCTGCACGGGAGATACAGTCGGCCTGTGTTGCCGTTGTTTCAAAGCCGAAATAACTCATTGGCAACGTGTTGACGGTCTCCCTGGCATCTAATGGCCACCGCTGCTCCAAGTTGAACGTGCTGCCGAGTGCGCTCGATGAGCGGGCATGCTTTGAACCCATATCTCGCTGTTCTCGGACACAGCATAGGAAGCCATTGCGCCTTGACGGTGACACTCGCTGAGACGCGATGCCAGGTACGAGAACGGCGTCCGCCTCAGTGCGTCAGATCCCAGTCATCTGTTTTGACCGAGGGTACTACCAACTACTTGTTGGCTTGTATGTCGGATTGTTGCAGCTCGAGATTGCTGACATCCGTGGTATCGTCCTTGGGCAATCTACTTTGGTAAGCCTCATAGTACCTCTGGTGGCCTATCAGCCCTTAGCGATTGCTATAGCATGAACGCGATGTTGCCAAAGATGAGCAAGGTTTTGTGCTAGAGTGGGACTGGCGAGATCCGTATCGGCATGTGAATGCGCAAGCAGCTCGCCTTTGAAGCATCCAGAATGACTACGCCAATCTCTATTGCCATCGTTGAGACCCCATACGTCAGGCGCTCTTTCACTCTCCCTATCCCAAAGAAATGAACTGGCACCCTCTGCTAGAAACTTTCACCCGTCGCGTTAAAGTAAAGTAGTTGCCATTGCCGGTGATAGTCCAGTCAGAGCAACAAGTTCCGTGAAGTTGCCCATGAGCGGTCGGACTCAAGACCAGGACATGGTCCCTAGCAGAGAGCTTTGTCGGCCGATGCACAACACAATTACTAAATTTGCGTCCTGATCCAAATGACCACTCATAGAAGCACTACCAAGGAAGGACTTGTTTTCCCCGGCGTCGCTAGCCGTGACACACTCCCACCTTCAAAGTGCGAACTGCTATGGTCGGGGACAACCACGATGTGCCTAAGTCACAGCATCAGCCTCACCAGCTATAGAGGGTTTAGCAGAGTAGGTAGTTAAACTATCCAGAACTTGACGCGCGAGCTACAAAGAGTGCGAGGAATTGACCGGATGCGCGAGGCGAAGCATAAACGTATACCAAGACCTCGTAGACTTGGAAACCGTTTGCCTAGAATGGATGCCTTTAGCTGGCCCATTTGCTTCCCCATAGAGACAGAGAGAGTCGTTCGTGGTAACAAATGAGCACAATTCACAACATAGGCAGCGAAGGCATGTAGGCTCTCTTGCTTCGGAAGAAGACCAAGGCTGGCGGCCTCAAAGTTTGCGTCTTTGAAGAATACAGCCTGAACATGGTCATGGCATTGGGTATGGCTGATCATAAAATTGACTTGGAATTGGGAAGAGGTGTCTTCCACGGGCTTAGCAGCTTTGTCGACAACGTGCAAGATGCTAGTGTACAAGTCTATGGCATGTCACAAGGTAGCTGAGGGGATGCGACGCTCAAGTTTGTGATCCCGGGGAGTGATAAATATTACGAGACGAGTAGTTTAGACAAGATGCTCTAGGAATAATGATGGAAATCTCGATAGGGCACTGCGCTAATCGTTCTTGATCAAGTTGCCTAGCTATCCCCTTCATAGTCTCGAGGGTCGTCAGACTGCCACGCCATGTTAGCTGAGGCTGGATGTGCAAATGCATTGGGGCTTGAGGTCCACTGATGTTCACTACTTCTCTTGGATGATGAAGTGATAAACAGCCGAGTATCTCAATCGAGCTGGGCACTTTTGTCCAGCTCAATGTCATCTGATCGACATGTCGATACTCGGAGCGATATATGTAGTATCCATTGTGAGGTCAAGAGAAAAGAGCAAGGCAAGGTTCACGTCGATCTATAGTCACTGAATACCCATTTCGGAAGAATATTCCTTCATTCAGATGTATTTGCTAGCCCAGATCAAGGCCTCTAAGTCTGATCAAAATGTATACAAAGTCTTCGCTAAGAGAATACAAAACAAGTTCCAAGTCCAAACATGCCACTTTCCAGGGAAATACCGGTTACAATCCTCCACGTGTGTATACCATTGTCGATTAAGCTCCCTTCAGCGCAGCCGGACGTTCATATAGAGCGTTGATGCATCTATTTGGGGAGAGCAGCAGGGGCATAAGACTGATCAGGCTTGACAATCTTGGCACCAGCAAGCTGCTTGTCGGTATAAGCAGGCCAGATAATCTGTCGCTTACTCTTGCTAACAACAGAAAGAGTAGTGAAGCCGTTGCCGGCACCGAACTGGCCGCTCCAGCCAGAAGTGACGGTGAAGTCGCCGCAGGTGGAGGGACCGGCAGCGGCCTTCTGAGAGGCCTTGGGTCCCTTGACGTCGTGGCGGCACTCGACTGCCTTGCCGTTGCCGGTGTCGATGCCGAACTTCCAGTTGCAGATGGAGTCGTCGGCGCGGCAGTACCGCTTTGCGTCGCGGATTGTCCACTGGGGGGTTGCTGCCATCATGGAGACGGAGTCGCTCGCGGCGGGAGCGGCTGAGACGCCGGTGGCGGCGACGATGGCGAGGACGGCAGCGGAGAACTTCATATTGAAGGTTTGTTTGTTTGTTTGTTTGTTGGTTGTGTGAGAGTTGTGTGAGAGAGTTGTGTGTGCGTGTGGAAGATGTGATTGAGATTGTTGGTGATGATGAGAGTGTTGCTTAGAGAGGGAGGACTCGATGTTTATATAGCTTTAGAACTCTACTCAATGGCATGCATTATAATCCGTATTGAAGTTCTCCTTCATAATCGGCCGTTCCCAGCCGCAAAGACCCAGCCTTGCAAGTCCCCATCATGTCTGTCTACACGAGGTGATCGGCAAAAGCAGCTATATCTCGTATTCATCAGACGATCCCCTGGTCCATCCATCAGTCAGCCGGCGGCGCCGGACCATCGCAGAACTCCTCCTTTTAGAGCTGTCTCTCTCTCAGCATTTCGCTCTAACCCCAGTCCGTCTGGTATAGATTGCCCTGTCTGCTCGTATTCCCAATGTTCTCGTCTCGATCGGGATGCGAGTGCCGGACCTCCGTTATGCCAAGTCGAGAATCCCCCCGCAAACCTCGGTCCCCCCTTCATCCTTTTTGCGGGGATTTTCATTCCGCTCTCATTCTCAACATCACGATTCTTCCGAGCTGAACAACGTCAGACTCGGTGGATTATCCCGCTGATCTCTACCTTCAAGAGCCATCTCGTGAATGCAAAAGGTCCCCGCTATACCATCATAATCCTCTTTTTTTTTCCCTCCCTCAACTGCGAGGGACTTTTTTTGCCCTCAAGGTGCAAGTTCAGTAGCGTGCTGTAGTGCAGTAGAGTCTCGACTCTCATAGACCAAAAACGCCACACACAAAAACATTGACCGCCGGGTCCCTGAATATGGCGGCTGATGCTGATGCTATTCTTAGCAAGCTTAAACGGGACCTTACTTTTGAACGATATTCCCCGTGACCGCATGGGCAGATGGGAGGCATTTGCGTCATGTGCTTAACTTGCCCGAGGGAGACAGACAGATACTGATGGGACGTCACCTCCCGATTATTCTAGAACCCGCCCAGTGGAGATGTAGCCAAACCCCCCTGTTCATCTCCCCCTCGTGTTGATCGTTAGCCCTGTCATAGCTCCCTTCGCCTATGGCTCGGACGCTATCGATAATGGAATTATTCATCTCGTGATTGTTTATGCTATCCCCTCCACTGTTAAGCTGCATGTCTCTCAATGGCATGACTCTTTATGCAGTCTCCATTCCCTGACCCTTTCATCTCACAATTACGGCCTTGTTTCTTACCAGTCCCGCTCATGTCTGACATCCATCCCTTGCAGGCATTGTTTGACCAAGTGAGCTGAAATGAATAACTTGCATCACAATTTAGTTAACTCCTCAAGTTCAATGCCCAATTCGGCACAACTCAAGACCATGACATCAAGTGGGAAGCTATCCACATCAGTATCACCACCAATCACCATCATGTGCACAGTCGGCGTGACCCTTACAAACCATACGATTGGCAAAATGGTGATGTGCAGTCATGGCTCGTCCTGTCTCTTTTTTGTTCGTATCTACTGGTCTTTGATCTTTGCTACTACATACATACAGCTCTAGTTCTTCTGACCGCCTGTGGGAACCTTGAACAGCACCGCACGGCCCTCGGGTCCTTGGCCAAGAGCCTTGTCCACCCGGAAGAAGCCCTTGCGCTCCAGCTGGAGGAACTCGCCCTCCTTGAGCGAGCTGATGTTGGCGTCGACCAGCGCCTCTGTCATGGTCGCCGTGTTCTCCGCCAGGAAGTCATCCAGGTTGTCGTCCTTCTCCAGAACGTCCTTGGTGATGAGGTAACCGAACTCCCAAAGCTCAGCCTCCACTAGGTTCTCGGGGTCAGAGGCCAACCACGTCACCTTCTTGTCCGTCGTCTTAAAGTCGCCGGCAAGGTGCAGCTCGAGGTTGAGCTCCTTGATCGGCGTCTCAGACTTGTTCAGACCCCGCACGATGGCGTTGCCCCAGCTCATCAGGGTAATCTCCTCGTTATCGGCAAACGAGGCAACATCGGCTTGATCGATGATGAGCTTGGGACCAAACGTAACCTGCTTGGTGCCCACCTCGGGGTTCTTGACGTGCTTGGGTCTCTCCTCCTTGTACGACTTCTCGGGTCCTCCAGTCAAAGTCACAGCAACAGCATCCTTCTTCTCGATCGCCATGTATCGAGGGACAATAGCGTCCAGCATCTTCTTGTTGATAGCCCAGATGGTTGTCCAGTCCATTGTCACAATATTTCGGCTAGGGCCCTGCTTAAGCATGAACTCGCGGAGGGCGGGAACAGTCAGGCCGCGACGGAGGATACCACGGACGGTAGGCAGACGGGGATCATCCCAGCCACTGACACGTCCAGTGTCCACCACCTTGGTGAGCTTTCGCTTGGAAAGGAATGTGCGGATAAAGTTGATACGGGCAAACTCCCACAGGTTGACCTTGCGGAGCTTGAGGTTCTCGAGGAACCAGTGGTACTGCTCGTTACGGTCCGCGTACTCGGTCGTTCGCAGAGCGTGTGTGACGCCCTCGAGACTGTCGACGACGGGGCAAGCAAAGTCGTAGGTAGGGTAAATGTTCCAGTCCCAGCCAGTGCGGTGGTGAGGAGCAGGCTCCTTATCCTTAAAGTTGGGGAATCGGTAGATGACGGGGTCTCGCATGGAACCGTTGCTCGAGTCGAAGGCGATACGAGCACGAATGCAGTGTTTCCGGCCCAGGTCAGTGCCAGCCTTCATCTCACGGAACATGGCAAGAGACTCCTCAGCAGGACGGTCACGTCGCTTGCTGGGGAGACGGTTCTTGCGGTCCTCCTTCTGCACCTCGGGGTCGGTGTCATCGGCGTAGGCACCGCCGTCGAGGATCATCTTCTCGGCAATGTCGTACAGCTCCTGGAAGTAGTCGCTGGTGTGAGTGACGGAGACATACTTGATGTCCATTAGTTCCAGATCGTGGAGGATGGCATCCTCAAACTCCTGCTTCTCCTTGGAGGGGTTTGTATCATCGAATCGGACGAGGAGCTTGCCCTTGCCCTCGGGGGCACTCTTGGCAAAGTAATCGTTGAGGAGGGCAGCCTTGGCGTGGCCGATGTGAAGGAAGCCACTTGCGAAGCAGTTAGTATTAGTCACGCGATTTGTAGCTAGGCGTCAAGCTTACCTAGGCTCAGGAGGGAATCGGGTCACGACTCCATCCTCGATGTTGGAGAGACCAATGTTGTAGTTGGCTCCCCCGCGCTTCTCGGTCGACTTGGCCTTACCCTCGTTGAGCTTCTCCTTAAGCTCGGGGTGAGCCTCCTCGATAAACTTGAACCATCGTGTGACGTTGGCGTAGCTACCCTTGCGGACAAGACCAATGGTGACCTTGTTGGTGCGCAGGGCAGTCCAGACCTTCTCATCGGCCTCTCCCAGAGTATAGCCTCCGAGGTAAGTTCGGAGGGTAAGGTGCTTGTCGAGCTCGGCGATCAAGGGACCGGCGGTCTTGAAGTCGGCGGCGGCGAGCACTGGAGCCGCGCTCTCAGCGTCGAAGCTCATGATGGCGGGGGTGTCTGGGTGGGGGTGATGGGTGATGGAGTTTGTGAGGAATAGTTGGAGATACGGGTCTATCGGGGATCGCTTCTCTTGTTCGTCGTCTTCGTTCGTCTTCGTGTCTTCGTCTCTCGTACCCGTCTATGCAAGATGCAGATGTAGGGTGGAAATTGTCGCCAGAAGTAGGTCTCTTGTGCCCCAACTGACCGCCAAGAATTTGGAGGGGTCAAAGATTTTGGCGGGGTGATTCTGCATGACTCAGAAGGAACACGTGACCTCTGTGGTCTGATAAGATGCTTCAAATGCCGCCACTCTGTTGGTAAAGTCCCTGCAAGGGGAAATTCAGGTACATGCAATTGCTAGAGCCGCAATGTATATCTCATTTTACGGTGTTGAAATGCTTTGATTTTCCACTTTTGCTTCATTTCACAGCCTCCGATTTTACATCCAACCTCACAGACCGTAAATTCACACCCGGTTCCAGGCGTTTGGATCATGCTATTGTCATTCCACCCAAACCCGAAGCCGGCCTCCTATCCTCAAGCCTTAACAACTAGGACATAGATGTGTTCTGATCTCTATAACTTATGGAATAATTGCCCCTGACAGAGTCATCCCGACAACGGAGAGAGGCCGTTCATCGGCCAATCCTCAATCGAGCTGCCCGATTCGCGACTTACCTACCCTTGACTTTCCAAGGTTCGGCTCGGCTGCTCCGGACCCGGAAGCCCGGGATTTGACCCGCCGGCTTTGGCCCGGTTTTGGTTCACTTGCCGACCGGGAGTCAATTCAACGTTCCGGCATGTTGCAAAAATAACTTTTCTCAAATAGTCGGTATTGAGCATTGATCGCACAACAGTCCTCACCATTTTGTTGATTCCCGTTGCCTTGTGAGCTATGCCGGCCTCTCAAATCACGGTTCTTGCGAAAGCAACATCTCCTGAGCTGGCATGATCCCAGCGGATTGGTATCAACTCCACTCCACCCATCCCGTCTGAGAGGGGATGAAAACACAAACCTTTTCAATTGCCCCACGTTCCAGAATCTCTTAGAATTCCGAGTCCTCAACATGATCGAGAAATCGGGAAAGTGTCGACCGTTGTGCGGCTTGTCCGAGCTTGGTGTATATTCGATTGGAATCTTGATGTTGCCTGATGGATCGCGGTGAGTGATGAGATAAAAAGGGTCCTGGGATGTAGTTGATATTCAGGCACTGTAAATGATATTTGATAGTAAAATCTACATGAGAAATCTATAGGTAAGAACACCTCCTAATTAAGAAAGCTCCAAGCCAACGTTGTCATCCCGTTGCCATCTACAACACGAACGAGTTTAATACGATGGCATCTATCGCAGCTGACTCTTGACAACAGACACACCCTCAGTTCCCTTGATCGCCTTAAGCAGAGCAGCCTTACTTCCACCGAAAGTATAAGTAATAAAAGCGGAAAGCAATTCGGAAACAATCTTCTGCAAAACCTCTCCATCCACACTTCCAACAATAGGTACAGTCTGCTTCATGATTTCCTTAGGCAGACCCAAAGTCTTGAGAACAAGAGCTGTGTCGAGGTAAGAACCATGGATCGTGCCGTCAATCGCAAGCTCAACCTTGGGACCTGTGAGCTTGTTCCAGAACTTGACCCAGGTGGTGTCCTCGGAGCGATGGCTTGGTCGGCCGAGCTGCATAAAGGGCTTGTTCAGTCCCTTGCTGAGAACTGGGTTGAAGAGGCGTCCGTCGAGGTTCATACCGCCATGGATTCTCGAGTCTGAGAGGATTGCAGCTGCGGCGCTGGCACCGCCTAGGGAGTGGCCTAGAGTAACCGTCTTTTTGGTGTCGACCTTTCCTGGAAGACCCTTGAAGACCTTGTTCTGGAAAGAAGACTTTTCGACTTGAGAAATGACAAAAGAGATGTCGGCAGCTCGAACCTGCGGTGGATTAGTTCTGGTCAATCTTGTTAAAAAGGAATCCTTACCTGAGTTGCCTTTTCGAGGTTCTTTTCGTTTTCGGGGATATTTCCTCCAGCAATGATTTCTCCATCAGGAAACTCGACAATAGCCGCGTCGTAGGGATGATCCACCAAAACCACAACATAACCATAGCTAGCGAGCGATCTGGCCATGGCACTGTACTGAAGTCGAGAGTTTCCAGATCCAGGAGAAAAGACGGCAAGCGGGAACTTGTCCTTGCCGCTGCTGCTCTGACAAGCTGAAGTCTTTGAAACGTCGCAAACTTCCATCTCGATGACCTTGAAAGTATCATTGGAGAGACCCAGTTGAGCGGCTTGAGCTCCATATGCTGCTGCTGTGGCGGGGGGCATGTAGGGAACTTTCTTGCTCGAGCAGGACTTGGAGTCGACGGGCCAAAAGATTGAAGTGAGAATCTGTCGCTTTTGGTGGTTTGGTGCGTATGGGTCAATTCGGTGGTTATCCGTCATGGTGTTGATCTTGAGGGCGACGGGGTATGGGCCACTTGGGTTTGGAAGTAAGAGGGCATTTCCAAAGTGGAGGAATGAGAGTAGAAGAACGAAGAGATACATGTTGAAAGTTGTTCAGGAGAGATAATGAGAGAAGAGAAGATGTTTGAGATGATAATGTATCGTGGAAGAGAACCATCAACTTATATACACAGAGATGCATCGTGACCGAGGCTGGGTTGAAGTGGAAACAAAGTGATCTGCACGAAATGAAAAACATGACAACCCCCAAATAGGCTAAGATCGAGCGAAGCTTGCGCAAACCTTACAAGATGCCAATTCGAAAATTCATTTCTAAAACACCCATGAACGAGATGCCGATGAAGTGCGTCCCGCAGCGCTGGTTTAAGCTGACGAAAGCTGAAGCCCAAGCCCTGTCCGCTCCATGATAGCGGATCCAAGTTCAGACTTCTATTGGATGAAGGGCTTGGCGCTGCATTAGCATCGCTCAATCGATTCCTAATCGGGTATCGTCAAGTCAGCCCTGATCCTCTCGCTCAATCGATTCCATTTCAAGTTTAAACCCAACTTTCACCTCCTCGACTCAGAGGCTGGACATCTTAATCCTTACATGAGAATTCATCTTCAGAAATGCCTCTAGGTCCATTTGATCGTCGAAAGAAACGATCTCGCTGTCTTGCATGTTCTGCAAGCCACCTAAAAGTAAGTCCCCTCATGTAAATCCATTGGGTAACCCTCTAATCACTTGGTGAGTATAGTGTTCTGGAACTCTTCCATGCAGCAACTGTCACCGGCGGCAGATAGTCTGTGACTTTTCTCCGGTACTGAACAAGGTTGCTCGGATCGAGATTGATCATGGAAACCATGTAACGACTGTTGGTTTGGTCAAATCCGATTCCCGACATTCACCCCAGCTTGTGATTACCCCACGGGCTGACAAGACGTCTTACTTCTTTCGTTATTTCGATATTTTCTTGTTGAGGAATAAGTTTACGCAAAGAAACATATTCCCTACTGATATTGTAGAGCAAATACAACGCTCAAGCTCTGGGGAGTATCTTCGAGATGCAGTCCTTTCCCTAGGGGCCATACAAGCAACGAAAACCAGATTAGCAGAAGGAATCGACTCGAATGAAAGCTACCGCTTTGCGGTGAATCACTATTCGAAATCTGTGGCTGGCCTTCGGACTGCCCTTGACCAATTTGCGAACCTACCCAATCTTCGACACAGCATTCTATGGACCACTCACTTGTTGGGACTGTTTGAAGTGAGCCTTAAGCTCTTTAATTCTGGACTATGCTGATATCATACAGTTGATGAGTGACACAACAGGCCAAGGTTGGGTCCAGCATCTTGTGCACGGTACATCTAGCGCACTCGTTGCCACTGGCCCACTGGCCTTTGAATCCGGCCTGGGCAAAAGATTCTTTACAGAGATTAGAATATTCGAAGTGTGTCGAGCCATCATCTTCAATGAGCCTTCGTTCCTTGCCGATCTAGGATGGCAGAATCTTTCAGCAAAGTTACAAAGACTGGACGCTGATCAGTCACATCCCTTGGATGCCCTGCTGGATATCATCGTCTTGTGTTCGACACTACGCGTTCGGTAAGATTCTCTATATGTTATCAAGTCGCGCGATAAACTGACTTTATGGCTTTCAGAGCAAGTAATCTCATCTCCTCGCTTCGGGATGGCCAACTAAATGGCATACCCAATGAAGCCCACGATATCGCCGCAGAAGGATTTCGTTTGAGACAAGCCCTTGCTCTTTGGCAAGCAAACCACAGAACATCTCCACCGACTCCAACATTCAAAAGCGACACAACTACAGACGATGACTTTCTCTCCCTAGCAGAAGTCTTCTTTTCAGCAACAAGCATCTACCTCTCAGGAGTCTTCGACTACGAAATCATCTATTGGCAAAACATGACCATCCCAGTCCCAAACCTAAGCGAAGAAGAGATCCAAACACACGTTTCCACGATTCTTGTGCTCAGCGGAATGATTCTCGACAACTCCAATATATCACCGGTGCTTGTCCTGTTTCCTTTGAGAGTTGCTGGGGCGCGTTCATGGGACCTGTGGCAGCATGATTGCATTATTGAACTTTTGGAGAGGATTGAGAAGACTTTTCCGGTGGCTGCTGCTTTTAGACTTGACCTCGGAGGGCTCTGGGCTTCTAGATGTTAAATGGGAGGGGATGAGTGGCTCACAAGTTGTAACTATTAGCTCATGCCTGATTAGCCAACCCACTCATCTACACGTTAAGACAGAACAATAACAACTAGAAAAGCACTTCTCAATCAGTCTTCATTAATACAAAAGCCGCTCAGCAGCACCCATCCCCACAACCATGTCCATGCCCATGATTATCCTCCTCAGCCTTGGGCGCGCTCTCCCCCTCCTTACTCAAACAACTAACATGAAAAGCACTCAACTTGACAAGCTGAGGCATCTCCCTAAGCAACCCAATATGATCCTTAAAATCCTGCGTCTCCCTAAACTTCTGATGCGCCTCGACACTAGGCCACCCGATAAACGCAATTAGCATACTACCAGTCTTTTCCTCGTCACCTTTGACGGGGACGTCGTTTTCCACGCTCCAGCCATAGCTGATGCCGCGCCAGTCTGGTGAGGTTTTGAGTGCGCGGGCTGCGAATTCTTCTAGGCGACGTGTTGCTGTTGCGCGGGCTGCGACGTCGTAGCCTGGGGGGAAGAAGGCGAGGAGGACCTCTGTGACGGGTGATCGGGTCTTGTCGAGGACGTCTTCTGGGGGGTGGGGGTTTACAGTGACGTGTTTGCTGAGGTACTTGTTGAAGTTGACATAGGGATCCAGAGTCTCAAGGATGGGGCCATGGTCGCTATGGATAATTAGTGGATGAGCTTCACTCACAGCGAAAGGGATACTCACCCTGTCTTGCGATACGTGTTATGATGCTCAATAGTCTCCCAATCAATAAAAAGCCAAAGAGTAGAAGGATTCTCAATCTCAACACCAGTGTAAACACGTCTCGCACCAGGCTGCTTGAGAGTAGAGTCAAGAACCTTGGAAATGGCCTTGGCGGCGTCCGTCGACTCGTCAAAGGCGTTGACACCCTCGTTGAGAGTGAGATGAGAGAATTGAGTCACGTTGCTCACGTTGGTAGCCATGATTTGAGAAAAGATGCTTGATACAGAGGAGAGAATGTCGTGAGAATGATGGATGGAGGGGGAGGGGTAATAATAAGTGTGAGGTGACATCAGTGGGGTCAACTCCACGTGAAGTGAATGTCAATGGCTCCTTTGGCCCGCAAGGGAGAATGGAGAATGTGCCAACACCATCAATTGTCTCACGATTCAGAAGAGTCAATTAATGAGTCATGTTAAATCTACGCTCCTGCAAGCTTTTTCTCTACAGTATCTCTCAAGCTCTATTTCATGAACCCGTGTCGCTGAAGCCAATTTGGGTTATGATCCTCCTCCCATTTCTTCTCTGCTCTCCTCAGCGTCGATGAGACATCCCAATAATCTCGTTTCTGTGCAACATCTCGAGGCGTTCTACCCTTGTTGTCCTCAATCGTCGGGTCTGCTCTCCAATCTCTAAGAATCCTGACGACTTCTCTTCTCTCGTCGTCTCCGTCCACAGCAGCACTCGCTGCGTAATGTAGAGGTGTACGTCCATCATTCGTCCTCGCATTGGGGTCTGCGCGACCATCATCTACGAGAAACTCGACCATGGCCGCTGAGCCGAACCTTGCTGCAAGATGCAATGGTGTTCGGCCTCCGTTGGCGCGGGCTTTACAATCGGCGCCATGATCAAGCAATAGCATCGCGATGGCAAGATGATCACGTTCCGCCGCGAGGTGCAGTGGTGTTAGACCTTGAAGGTCACGCGTCAGTGGCGATGCGATGCGAAGAGCTTCTCCGCAAGCGCCGATGTCGCCATTCCAGGCGGCATCAAGAAGCACATCTTCGGGATCGTCTGTTGGCTCTCGCTGTTTAGGCGCCTTGACCTTTATAGCATTTGGCCGAGGAGGAGCCTCCTCACGTGTGGGTTCCTCATTCTTGGGCTCGTCCTTTGACGGCTCACTCGGATGCTGCGCAGTAGCGTTAAGTGGAGATTTCGGTGCCTGAGTTGAATCAGTATCGGCCTGGATGTTATCTTTGGTCGGGGCTCCGGTTGGCGGAGTTGACCAAGCTTGTTTGTTGTCAGTGTTGCTTTCTGGCGATTTCTCTTCAGAATGTCCCTCGGTTGGAGGTGTATTCTCGTTTGACGCAGGCTCGGGGCCTGCAGCTTCTGGAGTTGCTTCCTCCGTAGGGTTCTCTGGCACAGGCGTCGGGTTTGGACTTGGAGGCCTGTAGAATTGACCCATCGGAGGAGGGTCTAGTCCAGTTGAACCAGCCCTTGATCTTGACGAGCTGTGCCCATGAGACGGCCGTCTTGCTTCCGTAGAGGCAGATGGTCTGTTCGACCCTGGTGGCGGAGGTGGGTTGCTCATCCCTGGAGGTGCTGGCTTCATGAGGGCGCGTCTAAGCTCTCATCAGTATGCGCCTGTGAATATTAAGAATGGCACTTACGAGTAAATATTGACCATGAGCGAGTTGAGAGTTCCCAACTGCTTCTCAAGATCGGCATCTGCTGCCTTGATCTTGGCCTCCCACTCATTCTTGTATCTATACGAGCTATAGAACTCGTGGAAACCCTCCAAGACCGTCCCCTCTAGGCCATCGTCACTCAGGTCCTGGAGAAGCTCGGTCATCTTATCTAGGGCTACCTTCGTATTGTTGATAGCTGACTCGATCTGTTGCCTGAGAGCATCGGCACTGTCGCCTTCTAGTAGATCGGGACGTGCGGTAATGGTATTCTGGATCTGATCGATGGTGTCCTTGGCTGCAGTCACTTTGCTAGAGAGACCGCGCATCTCAACGGGGGCTTTTTGGATGTTCATGAACCAATCGGCCCATTCTTTCGCCGTATCGGCATGTTCATTCAAGGATTTGACGCCAATATACGTAGCAAGGGCTTTTGGGAGATGTTGAAGAAACTCATTTGACTTGGTCTTGTGCTGGTCTGGAGTCGGTTTCTCAGCGGGTTTCTCACAGGGCTTCTCCGAGGGCTTTTCAGCAGGCTTCTCAGCAGGCACCCCAGCAGACGTGGCCGCAGGTTTGGGAGCCGGTCTGTCCTGGTGCCTGATGGACGGCCTTTCATGGGCCCCCTGATGTTTAGCCGACCTTTCGGGAGCAGCTTGATGTTTGGCTGGCCTTTCAGGGGTGGCCTGTGGTTTAGCCGGGCCAGCAGGGGGGTGCCTCCTTTCGCGATCGGCAGAGGGGCCGGTGTCATGATGGCGGGGCAGCGGTGATCTATCCCTTGACCTGGGCCTCCCACGCAGCATCTCTGAAGCGAGATGGGGTGCTGGTCTATAGCCCGGTGGAGGCGATGGCCTCGGTGCTCGGGGAGGATATCTTGGGGAGCGTGGTGCATCATACGACGGTCGACGTTGGGTATCTGGTCTATAACTATCTGTCGGATATGATCTCATCGGGGGACGTGCGCTCGTCGGCATCCTCGGAGACGGTGGCCATGGCGATGGTGGTGCTTCGTGCCCAAGAGTTGGAGGCCTTGGGCGTTCTTGTCTAGGAGGTCGGTCGCCGCGATAACGAGGAGGGCTCAGTGATGGTCGACGGGAGACAGACCTGCTGTCCTCATCGGCGGACATATCAGAGTCTCGGTTCATGCGACGTCGAAGAACGCGATCCGTTGGTCTAGGCGGAGGTGGTCGGGCGCGAGGTGACACGGACCGCCAACGAGTTTCTTTCCTCTTGGGGCGGCCATAGTAGGAATCTCTCGGACTTGAAGTTGGAGGATATCGGGGTCGGCGACTGGCCTCATGGGACCTGGATCTTCGAGACGAGCTTCCTCCCGTGGGAGGTCTTAGCAGCCCCCCGCCTGGAGGTTGTCCATGGGAAGAAGAAGGTCGAGATTTGGACGAGCCAAAGATCGTTGCCGGTTTGCGCGAGCTCGACGATAAGACGGGACCTTTTGGTCTCGTTGATCGCCTCAGCGAAGAGAACCTGCCGGGCATTCTTGTAAGGGTGCCCTTCCCGTTTCTGTATCGGGCAAGATGATGGACGATATATAGTTACCTACGCACCTAAAATGCTCGAGACGTCAAACCAGGGTCCTTTAAAGAACAAACCGGCGTCGCAACGGAATGACGACATTGCAGCCTTATGAGGCATAACGCGATGCACAACAAATCCGGGGGCATGGTGATCCTGGGCTCCATCACGAGAGCGCTGCTGCGCTGCTTGGGCAGGGACACGTTGTTCGCAGCGCGTCGTCGGGTGTGACGTGTCTGCCTGATCCACCAAAGATAGGCAGTCCTGGGGCGGGTCGGGACGGATAGAACCAAGGACTGCGCATGTACAATTATATCATGCTTTTGGGGGCTGAGCTTGAGCCTGCTGAGCTGAGCAGGAGGATTCTGGTCGCTGTCGTGCGAGGCATCACCATCAGGTGTTTGTAGCTGTTGCGGGGTATCCTTGCGAGTCGCATGACCTGGACAGGCCTCACAGATGATCAGCTTGGTGGTTGCTGTTGGGTCGTGTCACATGATGCGGAAGAGATAAAATATCTCTCTGCACATCTCTCAAAAAGTTGATGTGATTATGAAGTGATTGCAACACACACACACACAATGTGATAAGACGAGACACACAACGTCCAAGGTGACACTAACTTGGGTGGCTAGTCCAAGTCAGCTGCCCTGCCCTTTTTCCAGTTGGTGTGAGGCTTGTCCCAGGTGCCTGAGCCGGCGCTTGATAGTTCATGATAATTTTTTACACCACGCACACTTGACAATGGGTCTTGAGCTGGGCTGAGCACGTGGGAACCTATCGCCGGTCCCTCGGGTCTCTCCTCTGACACGACTAATCGCCCTGACTACTGCAAGAGTCCTTCTTCTTCTGAATCCCATCATCGTACCAGATCTACTTTGATCCAAACCGTGTCCTGCAGTAGAAAGCATCCTTCCCATTGCCCGGCGTCCCGTTCTATTCCTTATATGGGCGGCTAACTGACAAGTCGGTGAGCTGCGGGGCTCTTCATTGGCCCCGCGTAGCAGGGATACCGACGGAGGCTTCCCAGACCGCCCCATCGTGCAAACTCCTCCCATTGAGCCATTTTTAATCCGACCTGACCTTTTCGTTCCTCTTTAAATTCTCGCCTGCAGCAAAAATTCTTCGCCGACTTTTTCGTCCACCCCTTCGTGCTCAGGCTCACTCAGGCTGTGACCGCCCGCCCGCCGCGCCGGCTCACTCACTCACAATTAAAGACCACGTGAGCCCGGGCATGTTGTGGAGCAATGTCCGAAGACTACTGGGACCCGGCCGCCTTGCTGCGCATCGGCCGCGGAAGCAGGCCAGGCCGTGATGGCTACTCTTGCGTCGCCCTGTCCTCGCCCTGTGACACCGGCCACCGCGAGAGGCGACCCAAGATCCTACGTCTACTTAACCAGCTGTCACGCTCACGCCCAGAGACCACCTCCAGTGTCATCCTTGACCAGCTAGCTGGCCTCTGCCTCTGCACCGAACATGAGGAGGACGCCCCAGATGTCGTCGCCGACTGGGAGTCCATCATAGACCTAGCCAACCAACACCACCGTCACCTACTACGCTTTGATCTGGCCGATAAGCGCGCCGAGATTGAGGCCCTACGCTCAAAGCTCGACTGGGTTAACCGCTTCCTGACATGGAAGAACAAGGACTTGGCCGACCAGCTAGCCCAGCAAGGCTGGTCCTCCCAGGTTGACGAGCACAAGGGAATCAAGGAGATATCCGAGCTGAGGCGCTCCAACAAGACACTGCAGGCCAAGGGTCAGCAGTTCCTATCAGCGCAGGACAGACTCGATCAGGAAAACGCCAGGGTCAAGGAGGAGCTCGACCAAACGAAGGAGGAGGTAAACTCACTAAGGGAGGAGCTCGAGGCTCTGAAGCAAGAGCTCGAGGAGGAGAGGACAGGCAGCATGGCGCTGCAGAAGAGGGCCGCCGGCCTGGAGGAGCTGGTGCAGAACCTGCGGGATGAGATATCAAGCTGCTGGCTGCACAGCTTCCTGGCCTGGTTGCGGCGGCTGCAGGCGCTCTCGCTGGGCATGTTTTCAGTGTTTACGTACAAGGATTGACGAGAACCACGGCGCTATTTGATTGAAATGAATCAGGACAGAATGACTTGAATGGGCCATTAGATACCTATAATAACAAGAATACCCAGTACTGTTAACAACTCATGAGGAGCCTTGACGTGATCTTGTCGTTTCACTGCCACTTTGATGAGCGATGAGATATAACTGACTTGTCTTGCAATCTGTTGGGTAGCATGAATGACCAATTGCCACGGTACCTGTTGGAAGGTATCTTCTACTTTTGCCGTATGGCATAGTGCTCTATTGCGTTCCACTATCTTACCTTCTTTTCATCGTTGGCGATATAAAGTATTCAAGTTATTCAACCTCATAGTATACCTAAAGGTAGATCAAGGCAACTCAGCAAGAGATGTGCAGTTTTCAACACAACGAAACCATCATGCCCAATGCCTTTCAACGCAAAAGTCAATATAAGCATTGATAGAATCATAAAGCCAGAAAGATTATTATTATTTATGATGATTCTGAGTGTAGTGTTCCTACACTTCGTCTAGTTGATAGATATTCATTTGTAGTTAATATCTGGTCCCTCTCCCTCGGTGTAAAAAACTTGCCCACAACGTTCGAGCGAGAAATATGAGCCGGTTGGTCAACCAATTTACAAAGGTATGCATCCAGATTGACCCGACGGATTCTGGAGATCTCCTCGGTGACATTCTCGACAGGACCAGGCATGTATGGGAGAGTCCGCTTGTCCCCCGTGTTGCCCGCCTCTCGAGGGAACTCTGCCAAAAGGTTAATCTGGAGGTCGTAAAAGTCCTCATATGGCCTTATCAACTCCCAGACTCCTACTCCGACGAAACAGGCTTCCACTATGAACACATATTCGCCTGATTGCTTGTCGAGATACACGGCAGGGACTTTGGCCCAGAGCACGTGCGGTCCTGAAGCTGGCACATTGGAATCCTCGTTCTCTTCTGCATACTCTTCACTGTACGAGGCTTCCGATATTGTATCCCCGCCCTCATCTTTGAGAATATCTAAACCTTCAATAGCGATTGGTAAAGCTGTCAGAGCGAGCTGCTGAAGATGAGATCCAAGATGGCGGCAAAACTCTTCAGCATTGTACCCCTTGTTCCCTGGCGGGATCCAAAAGAAACAGAGAGGACATGATGAAGGGTAAAACTCTCCGAGCGGCAGTTCGCACGCTTTCAATATCCACGACCACTGGGAGTTGCCAAATTCCACTGGATGCATGTATGCAAAGTGATCACGAATTCCGGCTGCAGAGTTGAATGTAGTGCCGGTGCACTGTGTACAACGCCACTGCTTCCTATGGAACTCGAGTTCATGGTTGAACCACTCGTGTCTGCTGGGGAATGGGTCTGAAGAGCAGTTCTCAAAGGTACAGACATAGAGTCGAAGATCGGTAAAGACGTGTTTCCTATTTTCATTAGCCATTTTATGTTAACAAGGATAGGGGGAAACATACCTCCATTCGTGCTCAGATGAGATCACTTGTGTTGTCCGACAAAATGGACATTCAAAAGGACTGCCATATTCAAGTTGAGTGCCATGAAATTTCAGTCTGGTTAGATCAGGTACGCGAAGATCACCATGATTGTCATCCCCAGGCGCGGTTGCAAAGGATGTGGCTCCAGAGATGATGCTGAGTCTGTCAAGCTTGTCTGTCTGCCACTCCATACCTGCAAAGGCTACGCCGGGCATGGATACTGGTCTTCTCAATCTGATCTTGACTTCCTCTGTCGAGCCCTGGCTTTGCTCTGCCAAACGTTGATGGTGTGACTGTCGGGATTTGATAAATGCCCTCCGTGTAGCTATAGCCGCACCAAGGCGTTCAGCTAGCCACTCGGTCTCTTTTAATTTCGGAAACTTGTCCTTGACGTGTCGAATATCCATGGAAGGGCCTCTTGTATCTGCAGATAGACGCGCTCGACGGCGACTACGACGGATGAGCATAGAAAGTCGAAACAGTCGATCCACCGAAGCTTGGATACTGGACAAGAGTTCATCAAGCTCTGTGGTTACAGGTTCATGAGCCGTAAAGCGGGTGATGGCTGGTTGCGGGTCAAATTGATAGGTTCCTAGGGATGGCTCGTCTGTAGAAGGGCTCATGAACGGTTCGTACGGTTCATTGGTGCGGTTGGGGCGTACACCAGTTGCTATCTCTATTGCTAAAGTCATTTTGTAAGTTGAGAAATAATAAGAACAAGACATGACAAACCTACCCCGTTCCGCAGATTGCATGATATCCATCAAAGCCTGTATCAAATTCTTGCGCATCCGCATCCCGTCGCGTAGACTATGGTCAAGAGAGCTTGCAGAGTCCAGCTCTGTGAGTGTTATCATATTGTTTGCCCAGACAGAGAAACGCCCCTGTGAATCATCGATGGTAAGAAGATGATGTTGCCAGTTGGTCGTGCTCCCCAAGTGACGTGAGAGGCTCCCAAGCCATTGTTTGCATTGGTGCACCAAGGAATATATCACGGGGTTTTCTTCGTCTTGATTATTTTGAGACAGAGGATAGCCGTCATCACCCGTTACCCCCATGGTGGCCAGAAAAACGTTGACGTGGAAAAGATTCAGACTGCACTCAATAGCCTCAACCTCTGACGATTCTCAGATTTTTGTCCCTCATTTTTCTTTTTCGGACCTTTTACGGGCGGTAAATCACGCGAGCTGACTGGCTATCGTAAATGACAGGGTCTCACAGTGAGGGGTTATAATCCATGTAATGTCCTTTTCGTCGCGAGGCTCTGAACTCAGCCCGACGTTTTTCACACTTTGCTCAGCTGACCTTCAACGCAGTCTCCGAGGCTATCAGCACGTTCAATCTCCCCTATATAAACATGTCGGGGTTTGAAATCGCTGGCATCGTACTTGGCGGCTTCCCGATTCTCATCGAGGCCGCTCAGCCTCTCTCCCGGTACTTCCAAGGTGCTGAGCGATGGTGGCACTTTAAGAGGGACTTTATGACTCTCATCTCGACGATAGAGGATGAGTCAATCGCCTATTCTCAAAACTTGGAGCTCCTCTTGACGCCAGTCGATATCGACCTCGAGGTAAAAGCCAGCTTGCAGGAGGACTCTGGGTCAAGGTTATGGTATGATCCAGAGATCCAGGCAAAATTAAGGGGTCGTATCAAGATCCAGTACATGTCTTGGTTTTTGAGACAGCTGATAGAAATGAGAGAGACTTTGAGTGAGATATTGGGCATGTTGCCTATCAAGAAGAATGGAGAGGTAAGAGCAATTCTGCTAGTCGCTGCCATCTAGTACGGGACAATGTGGTTTCTGAAGTAATAGGCTTTGCTTAATGGGAAGCTGGTTACTTGCTAAGGCCATGGCAACCTTGTTACTATTAACATTGACTTGAAAACTGACCTTGATTGTCACAGGTAGACTTCCCAAGGACTACTACAGTTGACTATGAGCTTTTCAGACTCAAACAAAGTTTCTCCACACGGAGACAACACCTACTTGATAAAATCGTCCGAATCAACGAAAGCCTGTACAAGTTCCTGGCCAAAGACTCTCATATAAACGCCGAGGCTGCTAGGTCCGCGACATCCTGGAAAGCAACGCCTCCTAGTAACGCTGGGCTACGCAGAGCTACGACACTCCTACGACTTCAATCAGAAGCTAAGAAACTCTCCTCTGTGCTACTAAATGGATGGAACTGTCATTGTCCTCATCAATGCGGCGTTGGACATGATTGGAGGTCATCGGAGGTTGCTCTGAGGGAGCCGAGTCTAAACTTGCTGCTTGAGAGAGGGGCATTGATGAAGCAGATAAGAGTCCAGACAATGACAGCAGATAACCTCGAATCTATCGAGGCAACTTCAAGCCGCAACATCACAATGCTGGAACAAATTTCGGAATTGAGGGTTCAAGCACGCCAGGAGCTTACACCCACTGCATTCGAGAAAAGCGCTCGACGACCAGGGATCGCCTCATCCGCTGTTGCTGCAACTTCAATACTGGCTAGACCGGCCATGCCTATCGATCTAAAATTCTGGCAAAGGCGAGAGCAGAAGAAGTTGACAAAAAACGACAGCCCTAAAATGCCCCAGAATTCTGGCCAAACCACAAGGTAAGAGACGTTCCCTCCGACAGGTATCTGTGAGAATGACCGACTGATATCCCCACCCAAAGTAGTTCATCTACGTCAACAAGAAGATCAGTCCGATCCACTCAAGCCTCCTCAAGCGCTTCCTCTGCTCCATCAAGACATTCGCAGAAATGGATACACGATACATGCTCATTCCTGAAAAGCAACCCCACCTCAGCGGATCAACTGTATTTGGGAACTGAGCAAGATGCTGTTGTCTTTTCCCTTGACCAGTCAAACTCTACAAGGTTAAAGGTCACGAATCTCGAGGTCTTTTATGGAAGCACGCCACGATTACCAGATCGCCTCCAGATCGGACTCGAGATAGCTCTGACAATTCTCGGGCTCGGTACATCATGTTGGGTTCCCAGAGGATGGGATCGCCGAGAGATTCTCGTCTTGAACGGTCCCAACAATTCCACAAAGCCATTCCTCCACCACGAATCTCTATCCTTCACGCTCAAAGAAACAATAGAAAACACAAAAGTCCACACAGAAGTCAGCCTATTTTCTCTAGGCGTGGTCCTCTTAGAACTCATCTACCAAGAGACTCTAGAGCAGCAGCCATTTTGGAATACATACTGCGAGAACGGTGAGCCAAATGACTGGACCCATCAACGTACAGCCATGGAGTGGCAGTCACATGTCGAGGCAAGATATGGAGATGATCTTTCCGAACCGATTAGACTTTGTGTGGAAGGGGGGTTTTCTAGTGATGTTAATTTGGATAATTCGGGGTTTTTGCAGGAGGTTGTTGATACTGTGGTAAATCCCCTTGAACGGTTTCTGTCTGGATGGAAAGGAGTTAAGAGTGTGAGTGTGGTAGGGTGAAGATGGTCTCTATAGAAGGATATAACACCACCTATTCGTCCTTTCGCGGGCAACGCGGGTAAAATAACAACTGTTAGAGTTCAGACTCACTTCCTCATGGTACCTTGCATTTCTCTATCGATCGTTTCAAGGCCATCAATGATACCATCTCACCTGGCACCCACATGGTTTAAGCGAGCGCGAGATCCTGATCGAGTGATAAGGGTCCACATCCAACCCCTGTCACCTGTCAGCTTTGTTGTGACGACTGCCCTCTGTCCTACTCCTCTTCGGGATATAGTTTTCTGAAATTGAGCGCAGATTGGAGCCTAAAGAGGTTGCTTGGCCGTGGAGCCCGCGGCGTTCTTACATAGCAATTACTTGGCCATGATTATCAAGCAGTTAAACTTGACCTTGTTGGTCAAGCCTTGGTCGAAGGATTAGAGGCAGCCAAGATGTGAACGTGCAGGCAACCCTAACCTCACCCTCGCCTAATCTCCGTCGGCGATTATCTCACCTCGGCGAAGTGAAAGATGACGAATATAAAGCCGCTTACTCCCTTTCAACCCTGTTCAAGCTTATTTAAACCCTATCACTTCCAAGGTTCTTACACACCATCCATCTTGATCTAATTCACCATGGCGTCCATCCCACGAGCACAACTCTCACCTTCGGTGTTCCTATATAACCCGGACCCGAAAGCTGACCCCAAACCTGGACCTCGTCTTATCATTTTCGCATCGTGGGCTTTTGCCCAAGATAACCATATCGCCAAATATGTCGCCAAATACCAAGAGCTGTTCCCTGGTTCAACCATTCTCGTCCTCAAATCTTTTCTTCGGCACATGTTTTTCATCCCGGAAGCGAGAAGGGAACTTATTCCGGCTGTTGAGGTGATTCGCAACATTTTGGGCACAGAAACACCCTCGGATGCAGACAAGGGACCATCCTTGTTTATCCACGCCTTTTCAAATACTGGGTTGAGCACAACGTACAATCTCGCAGATATATATGCCGAAACTGCTTCGCCAGACGACAAGGATCAAGGACGACTTCCGCTGCATGCTACGGTGTTCGACTCAACACCCGGTCGGTACGAGTACTGGGTTATTGTCGCAGCCGTCATGTTTGGTGTCCCTCGAGGACGATGGCTTCAGCGCATCTTCAGTCTCCCGCTGGCTCATCTACTCAGTTCAGTCATGTGGATATGGGTTCGCGTCCTAGGGGGCCGGGACTGGGTTCCCATATGGGGAGATGGCGCCAACGATCCTACACGTTCAGTCGAGACATGTCGGTCGTACGTCTACAGTCGTACCGACCCTCTTATTCCGTACTTTGATGTTGAAGCTCATGTAAAGGACGCCCAGGATAAAGGTTACTCGGTTTTGCATCAGGTTGATTTTGGTGATAGTGATCATGTCTCTCATGCGCGAACTGATCCGGAACGATACTGGAAAATCGTTAGAGAGACGTGGGAGGCTTGATAGAGATATTATGGGTATAGACGTGTTTGCTAGACAATGATTACGGCGGCAACGACCTTGTCTCCGACTCGGATGATTTCTCGATAATAGTCCAGCAGACTAGTCATGAGAACTCCAGCCAAGTATGGATTTTCTGCCACGAAGAGAAATATCTTAACACAACATGACATACATGTCCTGCTCCTTTGAAACATGAATCCAAGTCCAATCCTGTCTCCCCGTCTCCAAAGACTCTTCCTGACGCCTCCAAACCTCATGCATACAAGAAATAATTGTTCTAAACCTCGTAAAGCCAGTCCTATCAAATGACTTTTGAAGCCAACCAGAAAGATATTCCCTCTGAGAGCTACTCATAGCTTCACAACCAGCCAGGAAGGCAGGCCACGGGGAACCTGGACCATCAATGCCATCTCTCTCACAGGCGTCGTCAAACTCTCTTAGCGCTTGTATGATGTTGTCAACGTGTTGTTGGAGGATGCCTGGGTTTACTTCTCTGATTCGACGGTAGAAGAAGATGATCAAGGCGTATTTTAGTGCCCTCACGAGATGGGCTCGGGGGGCAGTCTCGGGTGTGTTGCTTTGACCGCCAACTTGGGATGGAGTGCTGTGTGTAAACGTCCAGACCAAGTTCTCAAGATGTTTCTTGTGACTCTCCAGAGATTCCAAAGAAGGAGTATCGGGCTTTCCCCCAGTGTGAGAGGTTCGGCCCATAAAATTAGCCAGTCGAGTTGTCTGCGAGACCAGACTCAACCAGGTCTCAGATACACCGTATAAGAGTCGAAGCGTCGACTCTGATTTTCCTGGGCTGCCCTCAGAGGGGATGTCATCTAATAGTGATTCACCTTCCCTCGAGTATATCGTTTCCACGTCCATGTCCTGCTGAAATGGTTCGAGTCCCAAAAAGTCGTCGAGTCGTGGGTTGTAACTATATTGACGATTGTCAGCGTAGGGGACCTGAGAAAATGCACCTGGGGTCGCTTCCCAAGTTCCTTGATCTTTCGTGGAGATGTTGAAAAGCGGATCGGAGTTGTCCTGGTTTCGCAGCACATATGTGCTCTCGCCCACAATCTTACACCAGGTATACGTATGGTGAAGATAACTAATCTTTCGAGAAATCTTCTTTTTAGCCAAGCCAAGAGTCCTGACGAGTCTTTCCGAACTAAGAAGGTAGGACTTTGCGTCCTTCTGTCTATCAAAGAGAAACTTTTCATTCGTCAGCAAAACCAAGTTTCCAGCGGGTCTGTAGGCTAACTCACAGCGAAAGAGGCGAGGGAAGATATCCCAAGCAGTAGATCCTTGTACTTGGCGGCTTTTGGTGAAATCTCATGTTGAAGTGAGTATCGTAGGGTCTCCTGGGCCTCTTTGTTTAGGCGTTCAGCGAGCTGTTGCCAGTGTTCTGCATCCCCTTTTTCTCTACCGTTCGCGAAGTGCATCGAAGACAATGCCAGAACAGCGTATAAGTGGGACAGTGAAGCATGAGAGACGGGGCGGATGGCGATGAAAGTTAGTCTTGCCAATGTCGCTACGGCTGCGTCAATGTGGATGTCCATAGACGACTTCTGGCCTAGAGGGAGCGACCATATGTGGGTTATCATGCAGTCGCTATAATGCTTCAGTAGCATTTGAGCGTTTTCAACCGTCACTAAGTCTGAGAAAGCGACCCTTGGCGTCTTGGGCTTTGAGGGGGTGGGAGAGTTCATGCCTAAATTTGAGAGATGCATGCCCTCCCAGCTGGTATCAGTACCGACAATAGGAATTGTAGTTGGATCTGGCATTGCGTTTAAAGCATCCTCATCGATGGCGGAGTCGGCAGGAAACCAGGATGGACTCGAGTCGAGGTCGAATAGATCCGTCCAGTCAAGTAGATTATCAGTGTTGAGCATAAAGTCGACGGCTGGCAGTTGGTGTCTGGGGTCAGCTGCGTTTTCCGGAGTACCAGGCTGTTTTGGTTGAACTTGTGGACTGGATGTCTTGGTGATATCAAGAACGGGCGTTGAAGTCGTGCTGTTCTCAACACTAAACACGCCAAAGGGACCAATTGTGACCGCCTCGTCGTTGGGCGTGCCAGTATCTCTGGACTTGGCCTCCAGAGTTAACAAGGACTCGTCAATAGTCTTGTTTGAGAGAGTTGACCTGAGCTCAGTGCTCATCGAAACTTGAGATCGTTCTGACACATGTTAACACACCACTTAAAAGAAGATCAAGAATGGACTCACCAGGGTAGAAAGGCCTCCTCGGCATCCTCATAGACACCCTCCTCCCAGAACCCTCCCCCTCACTCGTAATCCATCTCAAACCAGAATCATCAAACCCATCGCAGACAACCCCGATAGCTTTGCACGTAAGACACTGAGGACGAACCTGATCACATTTTACATGTCTCTTCCGACACGTACCACATCCACCGTAGGAATAAGACCCCCGGGGTTTCTTGACAGGTCTCGCATGCATGGTTTTGCAGAGCTGATTCAAACAGAAATGTGCAGATCCCGTTACAAAGATGCTGTGTGTACTCGTCGGCAAGACTAGCCTTCTTCCCAAAGGGGATGGTGATCCCGGCGGTGCGGTTAGTGGAGGATTGAGTGGCTTACATAATGGTCAGAGTAGGAACCAGGATTTCATGATTAGAGTAACATGTTAGATGATTTGCATAGTTCTTGAGTCGAGTAGAAGTTCTTCAATGGTTCTGAAGTGAACATCTTTGAAGTACTTCTCACGTTGTCTCAAAGCCTCCTCACGAGGAACAGCCGTCCCCCCAAACCCTGACCACTCGTCAATGGTTGCCGTGTACCATCTTGCATCTTCGACTCCTTGTGTGAGATCTTTTTCAAGGTCTTCTTTAGTTACATATGTCCGCTGGTTCGATCGTTAGCAGGGTTGTGTGATATGCGTGCCTCAGATGACTTGCCTTCAACTCAACACCCCAGAAGCGCTCAACCTTTTCGATAGCATGGTTCCACGTTCCAAGCTCCCCAAATACATATGTATGATCGTCCCAGTCAACAAAAGATACCAGTTTGACGATTGCCTTTGAAACATCCCTCGCAGCTGTCCAACCAACAGGCTCATCACCGGTCCCGACGACCCGAACAGTCTTCTCCTGTAGGTCTATCGGCCATCCTTCGGGAAACGGCCGGACGTAGCTCTTTGATCCGTCGGGGACTTGGACAAAGTAATCGGCTAGCCAGCCTTGGTTGACCAGCGTCCACTTTACGTCGGACTGTGCTGCCAGTGTCTTCCGAAAGGCCTGTCTCGCACGCTGAATCCCGCGAGGTAAAGTCGGAAAGTCTCTGAGATTTCCTAAGAATTCACTTGGAATGAAACGCTTGCATGACTTGGAGACTTTGCAGGCCTCAAGCAGTGTCTCATGCAGCGAGGTGAAAGCTGTAGGGTTGTCGGTGTGCAATGTCGAGACGAGAACAGTCGCGTTGACCCGATCGAGGATAGACACGACCACTTCTTTCGAGTACTCCTCCAGTTTGTGCAAAGGGACATCGAGACTCCTAAAGAACTCCGGATCGGATCGAGAAATGATAATAACATCGTGTGTCTTATCTTGGATGAACTCCTCGGCGAGGTATTGGGCAATGTTGCCCGATCCAGCGACGACGACAACCTGTTTATTTTCAGCCATCCTGGGAAACATATATGGTCAAACGAAGCGAATGGAGATATTCACCAGTTGAATTCAAGGTTGATAGATGAAAAGATGTCCTTGAATCCTCAAGATGCGTGGGAAGTCATTATCGGGTATTGATCCGGGCTGCGGGGACTCGGCTAGGTACCCGACCCTCTCACACTACTCCCTTATCTCGAGGGATAGCTAAGCTGCTGTCGGGAAAATGTGCCGTAGCCTGGGTCAACCCATGCCACCTCTGCTCTGCCCGTTGGCTCATTTGCTGAGGAAGTCGAGACATTTCAAACAGTTAAGAGTGTATGTATTTAAGAGCCAGTGATGTTATCTAGCTCTGTCTTAAGCCTCTGTCTACTACTGTGAACCGTTCCCTAATAAATGTCTAGTGAAAATCTATACGAACTCTGCCACATCCCGACTGGGCTCTTAATGTCAACCTGTATGAAGTTGATTCACCACAAAGCCTTTCCATCAAGAGCCAGAGAAATCCCAGTGGCGATCTAAGCCTGTCGCTTCGTCTTGCCGCACTTGGCAAGACACTCCTCAACCTTGAAAGTAACAGTCTTGGGAATAGCATCCCTAACCTTATCAATATCCTCCCCAGCAATGCTCTGTCCAAAAGAGTTGGCAATAGTCTCATTCTTCAGGGCGAACAGGTTGTTAGGAATCAAGCTAGCACCCATGTCCTCAGAGGAGAAGGTGGTGACGACAACAGCAGGCTCGCAGTCGGGGTTCATCTGGGTGTGGAAGGATCCCTGGTAGAAGACTGTCATCATTCTAGGACCGACCTCGTTGCGGATGACGCGCTGGTTTCCTTCAGCGTCAAGTATGCCTGACTCGGGGACCATTTCCGTGTAGATGCGGCCTGAGATGACGGCTTGGAGTTCGGCGGCTCGGGGGTGGATGTGGACGACAGCCATGGAGCAAGCTGTAAAGGATAGTCAGTGATATGATCAAGAAAGATCAGTTGAGGAGACTCACGCTCAAACTCGCCGACGGTAAAGGTCTGGCCAGTACCAACAAGGGCAGGGAAGGTCACGGCATTGGCAATACCAGCAGCCAGACCATCCTGCTTCTTAAAGTCAAAGACAAAGTCCTTGTCATCGGGAAGAAGCTTGAATCGGTCAATCTCACTGGTGTCTGTCAGTCCTGATCCAAATATCTCATGGAAGCTTCAAAGACTCACGTATCAGCCAGTCGCAGCTTCTGAGTAATGGTAAGCTCGGGAGTAGCACGCTCCTCGACGTTGTGAGGAGCCGCGGCCACAAGAGCGGGCATGGCCAGGATGGCGCTGATGATGGACTTGGAAAGCATCTTGAGTGATGGAAGGGAGTTGAAGGTGGAAAGTTGGGAGGTGTTGAGGTTGTAGAGGAAGCGGTGGTGAGTGAATGTTGAGTGTTGATTGTGTTGATGAGTTTGTTCCTAATGGTGGCATCAACCACCTTTATACCTCAAGATTTCTCCCTCTTCAATGAAGATCAACACTCACAAAGTCTTTGAATACCAATAACACCTAGAAGTGGTTCCCGCCTAGCCAAGCCCCCGCGATACGCCGACCAGGGTACTAAGCCTCGGTCAGCCCTACGCGGCCATACACTCCTGAACAGAGTTGCATACGCCGGAGATTATCGATGTGGATCTGCAGTAGCGAAGAAGCTTTCTCGGTGAGGCTTGGGCTTACGGGATGAATCATGGGTTGTAAAGAGGTCTTCATTCGTGGGAGGAATTCCAAATAATGAACCAGGGACATGGTTGTATTCATTTTATAGGCTGAATTTGAGTCTGGTCTGGATCTACCCTATTCTTTGCTACCTGTTGATGTCGTAGATATTTTGTGCAGCGTCCAGATGAGTTATCTATAGCATCAGGAGTTCAACCGTCGACACTCATATCAAAGCCAGATTCAACGATCGAATAGCTTAGTACATAACAAACGGCCCCCAAGACCAGATCTGAATCCCCCGCGATTTTATCGTTCGAGAAGTCTTCCATCCAGGGCCTTACAGAAAGGTGTGCGAACCTGCGTATGGCTTCACGGCCCGAGCCGATCTTTTTCGGCGAAAGAGAAATACGCCCAAAAAACAAGCTTGATTTTTACCACCTTCAACTCCCCACAGTAATCAGCTTGGCATAAGCACTTGAATGCGACGTCGGGGTGGAGAAAAGAGAGCGTATATAAGCCCCTGGCGTATTTGTTAGTTTTGAGCGTATTGGCGTATTTTGGCGTATTCAGCTCGGGCCGTCGCTCAACTCCATCAACTCCGAAATACCTTCTTGTCTCGGAGTTAGAGATTTATCATGAGAGTCGTACTGGAGAATTTGGAATTGACTGTTAGAATGCAACCCTACGAGTTGTTGCGGATGTCTGGATGGCATCATGCGTATGGGAAATGGAATAATGAGCATGAGAAATTCGGATAGAAATTGTATAAAAATCGACCTTGTCGCAGATCAAAAAGATAGTTCCTCATCACCAACAGCATTCTCAGACAAAGCATCATGGTTCTCCCAGTCTTCAAAAAAGCCGCCCTCTTGGCAGTCGTAGCCGCCACCAGCGTCATCGCACAGGATCATTTCCCCGACTCGACAACCTGCGACGACCAATGCCAAAACACGACTTACAACGGTGCTCAATGGATCTCAGAGCAACAGTCTGATCCAAAGTTTGAATTCTACAAGGCCCCCGCGAAATTCTCGGCCGATCTTGGCCCTGGTGTTGTTCTTGAGACCGAGGAAGTTACGGATCTCACCAACTATTTGGTTCCTAGTGGTTTGACCATGTCTAGAGTCATCTACACTACTGAGGATATTAATGGCAAGATTGTTCCAGCTTCTGCCTATGTTCTGTGGCCTTATAGCCCCTTCTCTGCGAACTCCAATTCGAAGAAGCAGTCCATGCCCATGGTTGCTTGGGCCCACGGCACAACAGGCACCTTCAAGCCATGTGCCCCCAGCAGCTACAAAGCCCTTCAATACCATTTCCAGGCTCCATTTGCCCTGGCACTTCAAGGAATTGCCGTTGTCGCCCCCGACTATGCAGGTCTAGGTGTCTCCGAGCTGCCTAATGGAGACACTATCCCTCATCCTTGGGTGGCAGCCCCGGCTCATGCCAACGATCTTGCGAATGCTGTGACAGCAGCTCGATCAGCCTTCTCCGACTTGTTGGATCCCAGGGGACCCTTTGTTGCTATGGGACACTCTCAGGGTGGTGGTGCAGCTGTTAGTAACTCCAATCTCCAATCTCTTTGAAATACAGGCACTGACTCGTGTAAACAGTGGGCATTCGCTGAAAGGCAAGCCAAGAAGCCCCTGAAGGGCTACCAAGGCACAGTTGCCATCGCCCCCGTAACCAGAATCATCGATGACCTCGCCTACTTTGACGACAACGGCATCGTAGCAGCCGTCACCTTCGGTCAAACCGCCCTGATCGACTCTGTCAGCAAGATTTACCCCGAGTACAACTACACCGGACTTACCCCTAAGTCTTACGATCGCTGGCACAACGTTTTGGCCAAGGTCGATGGCTGCTTTCCCCTTCTTCCTTTGGTCTTTGGTGATCTTACGCCTGAGGAGGTTGCGAAGCCAAAGTGGTACGAGGACGATATCCCTAAGAAATGGGCCAAGAAAGTCGAAGCCGGACGCAAGACATTCGCCGGACCCCTTCTCGTCCTAAACGGGGCCAACGACAGCGTTGTCCGTCAAGAAGGCGTAAAAGCAGCCGTCGATGAAACCTGCAATCTAATCCAGAAATCCAAGTCAAAGGATGGTATCGAGCACGTCACATACAACGCCATGGATCACTTCCCAGTTATTCAGGCTAGTCAGATGAAGTGGATGGGATGGATCAAGGATAGACTTTCTGGTAAGGCTGTTGAGAAGAAGGGTTGTACTTCTGAGGTTGTTGCTGGTTTGAGGACTGAGTCCACTTTTCAGACGTCTACCCCAAACTTTTTCTTGTCCTTTTTCGGTCAAGATGAGACCTGGAAGTACGGTCTCTGATCGAGTCTACTTTGGTTATCTACTAGGCGGAATTGTCTTGCCATGGTACCCTCGCTTGATGACCATGGCCTTCTCTTGGGCTCCAGTACCTTACATTCTATTATTACAAATTTACAAACAACTTTTACATAGCCACCTTTCTTCATAATTGTGCATCATCCGGACTCGCCATAGGCACGAGGAAGCTATCAATATCCAAAGAATTAGCCAGCTCAAGCAGTTGCCCAGGACTCAGTCCAGAATTCATAGGCGACTCTCCCAAGAACCCAGTTCCCAATGCACCTTCAGGAGGAGGCATAGGAATGTCTGTTCCATCTTGAGTCGTGTCCAGCGAATTTCCACCGACAGCAAACGACATTGTCAACCAGCCTTCTCTCATCCGTAGATGATCCAGGGTATCTTCCAACTGTCTCAGCTCTGATCCAATGTGTAAGGCCACGGTATTGCCTCTTGAGCTTATCTCGTCAAGGACAGCGTAGGACTTTTGGATCCAGTGGTTGTAGTCCGTTACTAGCGATGCGTCAATGGTAGCCGCCATTATGATGGCGATTGTCGAGGTAAAGGCTGCGTCGAGGTCAAACGGTAGGAAATTCTCTGCGGAATGGTGAGATTTGGGTATGGTCTTGGCTTTCAAGTCACTTACCTAGCAATCCTTGTCCTAATAGAACTGATAATATCTTGATAATTCGATACGAAGACTCCAAGCATATTTGAACAAGGCGTCTGACACTCTCAGATTTTAACCGGTTCAGCAATGAAGCATCCGCCTGACCAAGTCTTGATTGTAGGAAAGTGTAGAGCAATGGTCTTGTTGTTAATACGATGCACTACACACGAACCCTCGTTAGTATGGACATCAACGATATCACGGATAAGTTAGCTCACCTGGTGATATTGAAGATGAAGATGAGCCGAGATACGCGAGATCCCAGACGCGTTCTCATTCATGCCAATTGCGAACGAATTGTTGAGTTGATCAGCAATCTCAGAAAAGCTCCTGAGAACAGATCTTGTCGCGTCTAGATATCGACTATCAAGCTGCCCTTCAGTTCCATAAACGCCTTTAACGACCTAGTCAGCAGATGGAGGAGCCCAATGGGTTAATAAACGTACACAAGTGGATTTTGGAGAGGATCCTGGAGATTTTTATTTGTATCTCCAGAGTGGCTGTCCTCTGCTTATTGCGTGGACAAACGGGATAGGGCGTGCTGATATACTCCTCTGCCACCATCAGCGGCACTCCAAGTAGAGATGCCATAGTCCGTTCCAGGATGTAAAGAGTAGACCAAACAAGTCTACATCTCTGAACATATTTCTCATCGAGATACTGACTCTTCATCTCGGTATGTATCCCCGTCTGCAGCGCCATACTAATAGCCTGACAAATCTTGAAAAAGTCAGCTCAACACCTCAAATATGTAGATATAGCTTACAACATGATGTGCAGCGGGACGACAAAAGATACACTGCAGGTACAACGCCGTAGAACAAAGAACCTGTATCTTTTCAATCGGACAGCAATCCAAAAGAACAAGATCGGGCATCATCTTCATCGCCTGAACAAAAAGCTCAGATCCAGGAGGGCTTGCAGACTTGCTAATCTGCACCACAAACGCCTTTCCAAAAGCCAAGAGAATGAGGTAATGAACATACCACAGCGGTGACATTGGTTCATTCTCGTCAGAGTTTCCGTGGAATTGCTCAAATTGCCTCATGAACTTGTCCTCGTCGTATAACTGAAATAGTGTGCCGCAGCGAAACTGTACCGAGTTGATGAGGTAGAGAGCAAATTCCCGGGCTGGGAGAGTCGAAAAGTCGAATTCTTCTTGGGAGCAATTCTCTTTGAGGCCATCCCAGCCTAGGTCGTAGACGTGGCCATCAAAGAGGAGGTTATCTATGGGGAGTGGCTCTCCAGTGAGTGTCTCATGGGCCATGGTTAGAACGCGTCTTCCAAAGGCCCAGTTGGACGAAGTGCCCATAAATACTGTATTCAGTATCAGCAACGTTTCATGTCAAAGTGGTAAAACACCCACGCATGTTGCCATGTCGAGCTGGAGCCCAGTTTGCTGTGCGCAAGGCAAGAGGATTCGTGAGAGGTGCTTCTGTTACATCGGCGGCTTTGCTGGACTCTGCTATGATTCCAGAGGGTATTCCTCTGTCAAATTGCATTAGAAATTGGGTATGAAGAAGTGTTGTTACAGTTGGCTGACTCTTTCGTGCTTTCGCCTATCGCTGCATCCAGTCAGTCATCAGCCACTCTCTAGTTAGTCAAGTGCAAGACAACTTACAATTTTCCAACCCCTCCACTTGTATAGTATTCTCATCTGGAGAGGCTGATTGACTCAGTTGTTTCTCATAAGACGCTAGTTTGGCTTGAAGGCCATTGAGATATCTGCAACATGTCAACACCAACCCACTTAAAACGATTCTTATACCTACCTCCTTGATATGAGAATCTTTTCAGACTCCTCCCCAAACTGACACACAAGCCCCCTCCTCCTACAAGGATCACAAGGGTCAGACCCAGAACACCTGATCTTTTGATCTCGACATCGTTTGCAGCTTCAACTGTCAGCAGCGCAAATATTTAGCCCGGCATGCGGTGGCCCTCACGCTTTGCTGGCCCTTTTCCTGTCTCTTTGCCATCCGGATTCGCTTCTAGTCGACATGGTTCATTTGATGCGGATTGACTGGGCATTGATGCTTGGTTGATGTGCGGGGAGAGTTAGAGACTCTCCACTCTGTTTGTCATCACTGACCGAAGGGGAAGGTTTCCGCGGAGTGCATCTGATAACGGCCGATATCACTGTTCATGGCATTTGAAGCATGTCGAAACGTCCATTGTGTTTTCATTAGTATTAATGATGTTTGCGGAAAAAATAAAGCAAGAAAAGTACATCAGCCACCGTGCTCAGTGCATCTTTCAGCGCTTCACCGGTTCCTCCAACTAATAAGCGCGTTCGTCCCCCATGCTGTTCTAAACCACCAAGAAATCGGGAGACCCAACCACACAAAAACAGTCAAAGCCCTCAGTTTATGGCAAATCGGAGATTCGGCCATCTCACAGCAGGATTTAGTATTGATAGCCAGCGCGATACCGTCACCAAGCGCAAGCAACATGTAGACCAGGATACCATGCTTCGGGAGCAACGAGCAGAGAACGCCTGCCGAGACACAAAAAATGCTATAAAATCTCGTGCCAGATCGAACACCGTCGCTCTCATTGGGTAGAATCACGGCACACAGTGCCATTGTAGTCGAAAGAAAAGTAAAATGTGTCAACTAAATACGTGTAAGCTGCCGGGTATTGTTAATTAGTGGTGGTGAACTTACAGAAGAGGCGAACCGAAGCCAGAATCTTCTCTTAGGAGAGATGCTCGAATTGCTAGAATCAGGGCTCAAGGACCTTAATTCGTACGATGCTCGACTATGCCTGTTTTGTCTTGAAGAAGACAGCCGAGATGAGGGCGGTCGAGCTGATTGAGAGCCTCGTCGGGAACCCGGTACCTCGAGCGACATCCCACGCTCTGGAGGAGGCGCGGGAACAATTGGAGGAGATGGTCTCCGGCGTTTCTTCTCTTTCATGCTCGGGGCTATGCTCACAGACAGAATCGACCCGATCGCCACATGGTGAGTACCAATGAGCGCAGTCGTATAGTCGCGGATCCTCGATGTCTCCTTTGGCCTGGGCAGCAAGGGCCGCTGCTTGAAGGTCATCAAGCTCACTCGGAGTTCCACTTAGAAGACTGACATTCCAAGCGATGTAGTGGTTGCTGAACCGACGAATTGGTGAGTCTAATGGAGTGTAGTCCTGGACATACTTCCATGGTCCGAAAGGTGCCAGAGCGCAATTCGACATGAAGGCCTTTAAGCAGAAATGTCCAAACTCGGGTGCGTCAATTTGCGTAGAAAGAACCCAGGCATTTGCTGTAAAAGAGAGCCAGGGTTCCTTCCGGTAGGCAGCCGACCCTACGTCTCGGTCTTTCACCCATCCAAGGAACAGATGGAACATTTCAGGATCAAGGCCGTTAATAAACTGTTCGTTGTGATCCCCAGGATCGAATACCTTCGCAAAGAATCCCGAAACGGTGCTCAATTCCTTCCTGTCTACTTGAAGCGAGCACTCGCCGATTCCGAAATCGAGAATGTCCAAGGCCATGAAGCTCGCAGTCGGGGGAACAAGTTAGATGCTTCATTAATAGGTAGGTAAAGTTGTCACCGAAATTGAAACGGTGCGGGATTGAAACGTTCGCATGTTACACCTATCGCGGAAGGGTTTGCGAGGAGATTTGTATGGATGCCTCGACCCTATTGCAACTCGACTGGAGTCAAGTGGGTGAGGCCGCTCGAGTCGTCCAGAAGAGACTATTCCCTCAGTGCTACCTCCGTTCTCAGATTGTAGCTTCTTTGTTACATTGTTTGATCAAATTAGGACCTTTTACGGCCCTTCTCTTCTCCTTTCAGACTCTGAATGGCCTCGACAAATCCGTTTTGGGACTCCCCAACAGTTGTAGACTTGCTGGCACCTGCACGAAGCCTTTCGAGACTCATATTGCTTATTTCATCAATTAACATCATTCTTTGACCTTGAACAGACCGCATATAGCCCCGGAAGGCGATATCTCGGAGACAAACAAGAGTGAAAGCGTAACCTCAAGGGATGGGGTAGTGGCCACGACATCTAAGGGGGTTTCAGGCCTCCAGCTCATGCGACACTACATATATGCAAGTAAACCTCACTAGTAACCTCTTGGAATGGTTTCGTGACGACTTCTGAGGGACAGACTAAGGTACGCTCAGGGCCAGATCGATCTCTTCGGGGCGAGGAGACTATAAGGGCGATAAACACTGATGTAGACACTTCAATAATCACTATGAATTACACTAACAAGTGCCTCATTAACTCATTGACGCTAAAATTACCTCTCTTGTTGCAGTTCTCATAATGAATGACCTCGTCCGAAGTTCTTTTGGCCAGCACGTCCCTATTGGCACGCTCTACAATGCCAAGTCAGACTCTTTTCTAAACGCCTCCCTCTTACGCAGCGGACAGGCAATCAATGCAATAGGCCAGCGCATAGTAAGAGCTTCCGAAATTTCCCACAATGAGAGCGGGAAATATGAGAGTCGACTGGAGCCTCTTGGCGTAAGCCACGACACAGCGGCGAGTGTCCTCTCCGGCGCAATCAAGCCCCAGGGATCCTCCGACTACCTTCAAGCCGAGTTTGACTCTCAGGGCTCTCTCCACGCCGCTTACCACTATACGTTCACCACAGTAGTGGATGAGCTCGATCTGGGGCGTGTCAGCCTGAGAGAGCACATCGACCCGATACCTCTGCAAACCCAAGACAGCACACACGTGGTAACCGGCATCACATGGGGCATGCGAAACACGCTTGTGATCAATCATGAGTTTTCAGATGACACTCCAGGACCTCAAGTTGAGCGTGCCTTCTTCCGAGACTTGAATCGACTCAAAGCTGTCACACGATCCATCGCTGGACATCCTGAGTCCGACTCTCATGGAGCAAGCCCACCGGAGCTTCGATACACCTTCTCTCTATACACCGATGCTTCCAAAGAAGGCCTAGAAATGACCGGACTTGACGCGATGCGAACATTCATTCGCCTCCGTCTAGGCGAGTTGCCCAAGACCAACAACGGAAAAGGACACCCTCTATCCTACACTCTACTTCCAATCGACAAACTAGATAGGCATATACCAGGCTTCCAAAGGATTGTCGTCGCTCCCGTACCGTTGCCCATCCATGACTTTACCGAGTTCATGGGCCTCTTTGACGATTTCGCCAGCTGCAAGAAGAGACTTGGCAGGTATTACAAGAGTCTGTTGGAGAAGAGATCCTATGTGTCAGAGGAGCACATACGGGCTGTCTACAACTCGATCAGTTTTTTAAATCAGTGGAAGATGCAACTACAACAAAGACTCGTCCCGATGTTGGTGTCCATCAGGATGGGCGCCATGGACCCCGAACTTCTGCACGGGCTATACAACGGTGTCGAAGCGGAAGCCGGATCCCCCAGACATGTGGCTCCTTTGATCGGCCAAGAGACGGAGAAGCTCCGCCTCCTGAAAGAGGCTATCGCAGCCGGTGCTATATACATCGGCCACGGCGAGTCGCCTCTAGAGAAGATCAAGTCTTCTCACAATGACCCAGGGTGCCACGCATTTCTTCTCAGCACCGCCGCAACCCAACAGAAGATAACATGGGGCCACCAATGCAATTCTTTGATGCGACTACTTAGCCAACCAAACCAGAGAAAGCCTGTGTATGTCGTCGACTGTGATGCCCCATCTTGTCGTCTAGAGCTGGAAGACGCCCGCATGGCAGAATACCAGACTGGGGGTGAACTCGTCACTGAACTGGTTTGGGAATACCCAATCTCTTCTGTCCCGGACGTTGCTCAGGGTACTCAAAACGACTGGGGGGCTGTTTCCTTTGCTCAAATTCATGTTCCTCCTGTCAACAACCTCAATTGGCAGTTCCCAGATACTCAAGACACCAACGACAACGAAGATTCTGAGGATTCTGAGGATTTTGAAAGGCTCGATCCCCTCCCCGATTACTGCTTTGCTCGTTACGGTCCAGACCGCTCGAGGACTGTAGATCGCTCAGACACAGAAGATGACTCGAGGCCTGTGGATCGTCGCTTCGTCAAGATTCCTTGCCCTGGGATGCGCTGCGATCACAACACCCTGCGCGAATGGATCTGCTTCCATTGTTGTGAACCTCTCGAGTTCGGCGTAACAGATGACAATATCTACTGTGACTGTGGCCATCATCCCCATACCGCCTACGACTTCAAATGCAATGGAAAGTCTCACGGGCCTGGCTTTGCAAAGTATCCGTTGGATAATTTGTCGACCATGCTTCGAAACCTTAAGCCCGACTCAGTCAATATCTTGATCCTCGGCGAGACAGGCGTAGGAAAGCCGACTTTCATCAATGGCTTCCTCAACTACCTGACATATGACACGTTGGATGAAGCCAAAGCCGCCAGAAAGCTCAAGTTGCTCATCCCCTGTTCCTTCTCAACCCAGATCATGAACAGAGACAACCCCAGCCAAGAAATCCAAGAAAGGGTCATCCGTGCCGGCACCCCTAGACAAGACGAAGCAGACGGCGTTGAAGGAAACTCGGCAACCCAACAGACTAACGTGTACTCCATCACCATTGGCACGAAGAGGTACCGGCTCTTCGACACGCCAGGCATCGGAGACACACGGGGAGCCAAACACGACAATGAGAACATAGCTGACATGATGAAGATGGTGAGCAACTATGAGGACCTCCCCGGTATCCTCATCTTGCTCAAGTCAAACAGTTCTCGGCTGAATGTCATGTTCAGATTCTGCATCAAAGAACTACTCACACACCTTCACCGGAGTGCCGTGTCCAACCTCGCCTTTGGCTTTACAAACACCCGCGTCTCTGAATACACAGCCGGCGACACATTTGGGCCCCTCAAGAACCTCCTAGGGGAACACAGTGATCTTGGCCTTAGCTTGACCACGTCGACTACCTACTGCTTCGACTCGGAGAGCTTCCGCTATCTAGCGGCATACAGTCAAGGTATCACACTACCAAACGAAGAGGGCATGCGTAACAGCTGGGAGCACTCCAAAAACGAGACGCAAAGACTCGTTCAGTACTTCCAGTCAAGAACACCGCATAACGTCAACAGCACGTTGAACATGAATGGAGCCCGCCGGCAAGTGGAACAGCTCATCAAGCCCATGTCGGAAATCTCACGTTGCATCGCGCAAGGCATCACGACGCTGAATCAAAACAGGGAGGATCTCACAGATAGGAGGCTCACGGGTGACGAACTCCGCCGGAAGCTACACCCCGAGGTCCCCAGCTGGAACCCCAGGAAGCTCGCCAGGCCACGAACCATCTGTACAGCGAAGAGTTGCTCCAAGGTCAGAAACAGTAGCAGCGGAGACAAAATAGTCGTGTCCAAGAGACAGAGCCATGCAGACTGTACACTCCCCAACGTCGAGAACGAGACCCTCGCCGACCCAGCCCTCAAGAAGTGTCGCGCCTTTGATAGGGGCAAAAGAGACACATGTAATTCCCCCGGCTGTTCACATCGTTGGCAGCTGCACATGCACATCCTGTATGAAGCGGAAGAGGTCATGGTCAGGGTAAAAGATGAGGAGATTGCACGCTTGCTCGAACTCCACGCCAGCGACATGAAACTCCGAGAAACAGCGAGCAGAAATTTAGAAAACCGGACCCGCGAGTACCAGTGGGAGCTGCATAAAATGCAAGGGGCAAGGGCGTTGTTCTTCGTGTTCCTCTCCAAGAACGCCATAAAGCCCATCAACGACTCGACAGTTGAATACCTCGACATGCTAATCCACGACGAAGAGAGCAAGATTGAGTCTGAGAGGTAATTGGGGTTCTCTGTCGACAAGAACAAGGACACACTCAAGGCTCTTCGCAGAGACCGACAGGCACATCTTGAACTCGTCGAAGCCTTCCAGCAAAACACCCACCAAGCCCAAGACCAGCAGCTCACCGAGAAAGGCATCGATGATCTTGTCAAGTCGCTCTACAACCTCAAGCATTTTGGCAAAGATCTCAAAAGCCTGGAAGACACAATCACTTCATCTCACAAGGCGACGTATCGCGAGCGACCGGTTCGAGTGCCACGGCATGGAGGAAGACAAGCTCTCCGCAACGCATCTGAGAAGAGGCCGAGCAGGGGCATCGGAGAGGGGGCTGTGGTTGTACATGGTGGCAAACATGAAAGCAGCCGCAAAAAGGGAGGACAGGGTGGATTGGGAGGTTGGCTGCCGAGCCTTTCTCGGAGGTGACGATGGATGCAGGTGTGGTGCATGTTGAATCTACTTTGTTTCACTCTATCAAACTGTACACGGTGACAAACATGGTAGACGTCGGAGGGGAGGACAAGGTGGGTTGAGAGGCTGGTTGCCAAGCCTTTCTCGGAGGAGATGTACAGACATTGGCCAAGAGGAGAAACATGCGGATGCAGACACAATGAAAGAGGCTGGAGCGGCCTTTGTGTACCCTATCAAACTGCACAGAGTAGATGTCGGAGGTGAGACAGGGCGGGGGTTGGTGGCCGAGCCTTTCTTGGTGGTGACACAGCATTGGCCAAGCAGAGACAAACGTAATGCAAGACTCTGAATCTACTTTGTATACTCTATCAAACTAAAAAGAAATGTGTGTGTAACAACAAACATGCAACAGTCCAACTGTGACTAAAAGAATCTCCAGATAGAATCAGCCGGCTTGCCACCCTTGAACCTGCCGTACCACCTAACCGCAGGCCACATGACAAGCATAGCAAAAGCCCAGATACCAAAGTAAGCAAAAGCATTGTCGATGCCCCTCGTAGAACCAGGATCCATCTGCGTAGGAATACCTGTATCATGGCCAAACAGACTGACCATGATTGGTCCTAGGATGAAGATGAAGAACAGGTGGGTGATGTAGAAGAATAGGGCTGCTCTGCCAAAGTCGAGAAGCAGTGTGAAGCGCTTGGCCACACTGGTAGGAATTCCACCGAAGAAAGCCAGTAGAAAAAAGTTTCCGGCGAGTGTAAACGCCCAGAAAGCCACATCCGGGGGATACTTGATGATGTAAAAGAAAGACTGTGCAGACGCGAGATACGGATTCCGATCAGGGTATTTGTCATGCTCAGGCGTCTGCAAACAACCTTCAGAAAGGTTTCCAAATCGCAACACCCTGGTGAGCACAAACAAGACCAAGAATCCCAAACCAGCAACAAGATTGCAAAGAGCAGCGACGCTAGAGTTCCACGACCTCGTCACATCGATGCGCCCGTACAGCAAGCCCAGAACAGCAAACGAAACCCAAGCCATGGGGGGAAAGACAGACATGACGCGCTCCGTCTGCGTGATCCAGAACCAGATGCCAAGCACGGGATTGTGAGACACGGCAGGGCCATCTGGTCCTTCGCTCGCAGCCACTGAGAGGGGCTGCATCACGGCTGATGCGTGATCCCTTATCTCGCAGTGTCCGTTTGTTGGAGAAAGCCAGATGTTCCACCAGATGGTAACCAAGCCAAGTACAGCGAGGAGAGCGTTGTGAACGTGCCACGACACGGAGACACCAAACTCGGAGCCGTCCTGCGCTCTATCACGAAGTAGAAGAGGCTCGTTATCCTCGTCGTCCTCTGAAACTTTATCCGGAAACACGCACGTAACGACCCGCGCGAGCAACGGTTCCGTAGTGTCGATCACAAGCCACAGCATCCCGGCGAGAAAGTAATCGATAGCCAACGAGAACAAGACAAAGTTCATAAACCAGACTTTTCCCCCTGACACCGCCAGCCCGAGCAGCACTCCGATGAGGGTCAGCACAGTCGTCCGGACGGCAAAGTACTTTGCGATACGCAACGACGACCAGCCCAGTATTGTACGCGATCGACCGAGATAAACGACTCCCACGCCGAGAAGCATGGTAAAGCCCGAAGCGCAGAGATGCGTGAGGGTGCGGACGACGTAAGCGACTGGTCTATTCCATTGCTTGATCACGACACCATCCATCTCCGTCTCCCTTCCAGTACCATGCTGCCATGTATTCAAGGCGAGTGCCATGTGGTCGAGTGCCATGATGAGCATGAGTAAGCCGCGTAGGAGATCAGGAGCAAGTGCTCTCGTGCTCTGCTTGGCAGGCTTAGGTATATCATCGCGGTGGTCCGTCGTTGGAAAAGATCCGTATCCTGCATCGGGTCGTCGCTCGTCGGGGGGTACAGCCGAAGCCGTCGTTTCTCGTGTCATGTCGCAAAAGTCGTATCAAATCAATTCACCTTAGACATCTACGGCTCGTCGGTGCTCAACCTGGGATATTACTCAAGATATCTTCGGGTCGCTCGGGCGATCGGCCAGACTGGGCGCCGAGGAGTCCGGAGGATGCGGAGTTCGGAGCATCGTTGACATTATTGCTGAGTAAGTAAGGAAGGTTGATGGTAAGACATTGATGGGAAGGTGGTCCACAGATTGCGGACTTAGGAAAGGGAAAGCGGACTTTGGTAGGCGAATCGGCGACTTTTAGGGGTGGTTTAGCTGGGGTTGATTACAGAGAGTGTGTAGGACAGGCGTCATGCATTTCGGTACTCCAGGCTTTCTTCTCCAATCTAGATAATCGATCTAACCTAGGTTGTTTCGAGGATAGCTTCAGTAACCAGTTGACGATTATATCATCGTGTATTTCCAACATAGGTACGGATAGTTTAGATGAGAACTCAACCTCTTGCTGGTTGTCCAGCCAGCCTAACCCTTGCCATCACCACTTGGTCCAAGCACATTCCTCTTCTCTCCTCTTCTCTCTTCAGTTCTCTCGCCCCCAAATCCTCAATCACACCGACAAAGTCAAAGCAGCAGCTATCCGTCAAAGACTTCATCAGGCGCCAAGTCCCCAACTCACATGCTCTAGCGTGTGGAGGAGGAGCAGATACCCGACATTCAGCTCTGCCGCTTTCCGGGGGACTCAACTCAACGGCAGCCAACCCAGTCTCACGGGAACTCACATGACAATTCCCACACACACACAATAGATATAGACTTCAATTGGATCAGAAACCAGACCATCAAAGAGGAGATGACTCACCTCCAAGGACTTTTGGTCCAGAACCCTGACCCCCCACTGTTACAAGGGATTGTTACAGATCTCGAGTGAAAAAAAAAAAGCAAAATGTCGCGAATCACTTCCCCAAATTCCTAGCCATCCCACCCTCCATACCACCAGCCTCCATCACATCGCATCTTGCATCAATAGATTCTGTCAGTAAGCAAGCGGTGAAAAGTGCAGCAAATGAAAGTATTAGACGACCTGCAATATTGCAAACTCTGTTGAGGCTCTCGAACTAGATCCCTTCTCGTTTATGCAGCCTCAATCACACTGTTGAGATGCACCTTCTAGACAATCATCCATGCCAAACAATTTGCACAGCAATATTAGAACTATCTTGTGAAACTGTCACTCAAAAAGAGTCAGGCCACAAAAGCAACGACAAACTAACAACCCAAACCCATGGAAACCTGATCCCTCCCACTACCCAATCCCATGCCTCATAGTAGTACCCCATATTGCTTTTTTGCCCAACTCTCCATCTTTCTCGTCACTCTGGCGATGGCGCTATTGCCGCACAGGCGTGTCTTCCAAGTAGAAATTCGCTTTCTTTCACCTTGAGAGAGTGGGTTTCCCCTCCAACTCCTACTCGGTAGTTGTCCTGCAGTTCGCCTCACTTTCCTGATTTCTTTCTTGTTCCCCTCTTGTTTGACATCATCTGCAGTTTCTCTCTGTTTGCTCGGTCGCACATTGCATTGCATTGCATTTCATTGTCTCTCTTGCACTACTACCATTCAATTCTTTGTTCGACGATCTCTGGCAGGTACCGAGGCAATCTACTTATACTTTAGCACCCGCCATGTCTGTCGCGGTCGCGTCTACCCCCCTCCATCTTACCTTCACGCGACATTCCTGCGTAACGACTCTCCGCATCCATGACGTCCGCTGGTAACAGCAACAGAGACGTCTACGAAAGCATCATCTGCACAGGTTCATCATCCAGAATGGCTTCAGACAGTGGCAGGAGCACGCCTGAGCTGCTCCCTATAAAGCCAGCTCTCTCAAAGTCCACACTGGCCGACGTCACCAAGGCTCTCGAGGTTGGACATCCCCTCAAAACCTCACACATGTGCGCCCTCTTGGCTGCCTACCCAGCACTCGGCAAGAACACGACGATAGTTTATCCTTCCTATTTCGACATGTCTCCTCCCTCCACCGAATCGAGGATCCCTGTCAAGCCGCTCCTCTTGAACAGGATATTCATGGCGCCCCTTCACCACACTGATCCCAATCATTGGTCATTGGTGAGGATACAAAGAGAAAGCGTACATAGGGTCGTCATGATCCGCCACTACGACCCAATTCCATCTGAAAAACGCCGCCAGGACGTGGAACGTGTAATGGCTCTCTGGGCAAAACTCCATCACCCTGGCTGGGATGTGAGATTGACAGACGTTGTAAGTTCTCTAGTAGTATCCTTGTTTTAACTCGGCTAACCTAGCAAAGAGCGGTCCCAAGGCTGCCACCTCGGCCCTTAGCGGTCTTTACGTCGTGTTAGGGATTGACGAGTTTCCGGCCACATGCAGCTTCGCCCCTACCTGGAAGCCCAAGTCACCACAAAGCGCTGTCGTGGCAGCCCTAGAACGATACGAGAGAGCAGCTTCAGCAGACAGTGGGGTGAGTATGGACGAGGAGGAGCCTTCAAAGGCTTCTTCCAACGGCCAATCCTCAAAACGCAGCGACTCGAAGAAGGGCATCGGCATTGGCACCGCGAAGCGAAGCAAGGGTTCTCTTGTTCGATCCTCACTTAAATCAACCAAGGAGAAGAGTCCCGTTTCTACTCCAAAGAAAACATCACCTTTGCTATCCGAAAAGAGCCTACCTGGAAAACCAAAGGTCCCCGCATCGCCTTCGTTATCCGAAAAGAACCTGCCTCCGAAGCCAAAGGTCCCCGGCACGCCCCAGTCCGAACCAAAGTCACACCTCCAAGACACCACACCGACACCGAAACCCCCCACGACTCCTATCATCGAACAGAAGTCATCGTTCACCACCCCCTCGAAGCCGAAAGCCCCGCTTACTCCCCAGTCGGAGCTGAAGCAGCTGCCTCCCAACAGCTCGAAACTCAACATCCTCACGACCAACGACAGCGGTAACTCCGCTTCACAACCCCCTACACCATCAGCCAAGAGACCAAGGTCCAGTTCTCTGTCAGAGAAACCGTCACGGAGCTCCGAGTCACCTACCAAGAAGCGATGTACCCCTAAAAACCGCGATGCAGGGGGTACAATCCAGGACATCGACACATTCCTCCAAGGGCTCACCTTCCCCTCACCCGAGCAGGCCAAGTCGGACATGCAGGGCAGTGACACAGCCATGATGGTTGTAAAGGCAAAACTGGATGAAGCAGTAGAGGAACAAAAGGCATGCTCTCAAGAGTACGCAGAAGGATTCGAGGCATATAGCCAACATAAAAAGGACTGGGAGGAGTTATCAGGGAAGATCGCACAAGACTCCAAGAGCCTAGAGAACTGGTTCAATGACATGCCAGCCATGAAAACCCTGACATCGGAGCAGTGCGAGCAAATCCGCAAGGACTTCGAGGGGAACCTAAACCAGCACCGCAGGACGCTAAAGGAGAAGCAAGAGCGGATGCAACATTCCCAGCAGCTGCTCAAGTCAGCCGAGGAGGTCTGGGATGCCAACAAGGCCAAGGTTGCCAAGTTGGAGACATCATTTGCCGAGAAGGAGGCAGAGTTGCGCGAGTCGACGAAGCGCAAGGATGTGGCCAAGTTCATCTCGGACTTTGGCGAGAAGTTTGGTGTTCTCAAGGCCAAGTGGGAGACTTGAGCTGGATGGTTACGATACTACTGAATGTAAGAAGGTCTTGAGTGAATGTATGATATAAAGGGATGGTGGTTGGTCATGTATTTGGTGCTCGTTGAAGCTCGCCTTTGGATATTGTCGGGATACCCATGTAGTTGAATAACAAAACACATTCTCTAAAGTTGAAGTGCAAAGATTCCAAGCCTAGAAACCGTATCAGAGGCAGTTGTTGAGATCAGGATCAGAAACCATCCAATCATAAAGGCATGCTATCGCCAGGAACTCTCAGGCTCAGGGCTGAGATCCTGAGACTGTCAACCTAGATGCGATGGTAAGCAGATTTCAATCTCATCCACCCCAGTTGACCTTGGCCAATAAAAGTCCCATGTCCTTACCATTCAACATATAAACACAATGATCAGAACCTACCAGTTCGAAGCCAATCCACCTACCAATCAATGTTCCTTCATCACCATCAACGAAGACCATTGAGAACACCAACCTCGGCCCAGCAAGAAGGGTCTCCGACGCATCCTCCGTCATTCGTCATCATGCATCAGCGCAAAAGATACTGGCAGTCCCACAACCGGGCCGCCGGGATTGGAAAACAAAATGGGGTGGTCCTGGTCCTTGTTTTATGGTGCTTCTGCATCTGCAAGTGTTCACGAGGGTGGGATTCATGGTGGGATGAAAGATCCATGGAGAGGGGTATTTTCCTCGGTGGGGTATCAACTATCTCCGAGGGATGTCGGTGGGGGACGCCGAGAAAACACCACAACAGAATCAATTGCTAATCTGAACACCTACAAGTATCCCAATAGCCTGTAAAAGTAATAAATCCACCTCATTCAAGCTCTCAATCCCTCAATTGACCTCGGACATGTCTCGTCAACTACCGACGTAACCC